>JAEQBA010002463.1:195679-233451 GCA_019434445.1 Phalangium opilio
ACAGTGTGTGGGAATAGCCAATCATACAATTCCCACACAGTTCCCTTGGACAAGTTAATTAAATTTTTACATTAAAATAGAAGGTCCACATTTTGTATGTGTCAATAGTGATGGGCCTATCAGTACGGTGGCCCGCCTGTCGATGTTAATTGGATTAGGGACGAAAATATTTGAAATAATTATACAGGATCGTAGAACCTGTGAACTGTCTAAATGGAAAATAAGTAACTAATTGTAATAGGTACAAATGTGTCTGTCAATAGTCCCCGCGCTTGTATTTTGTGTTCTAATAGTATAGCACTGTTAGGATTGACACACTCTTCTTACACATTTTGTGTGAGTGTGGCACACATTGTATGGCAATAGTCTCCGTGCTATTGCCACGCAAACTCATTTACACATTTTGTGTGTGTGTGCAATAGCCTGACCCTATTTTTTAACTAATGTTTTGTACTCCCGTGGTCTAATTAGTCAGGTAAAACTGTTATTTCATGTGAATAGATATAATGCAATAGTAGGAACGTTTTTTTATTAGAGAAATGATTACTCAACTTTATTTGTGACTTCCTTTTGGGACCGAACATTTACAAAACAGGTAGGTCTCTATTTCCAAATAAAACAAAGCCTTTAATAATGGTTTCATTAAGCCTAGGTCTGTCAAACGATTCATATCTTGAAGCATACATGCAGACGACCTGTTTCGTCCAATCCCGAGTTTTTTGTCACATGAATCATATGGCCCTAATGGTCTAAGTTAGATGACGTCGTACAGGACCCTGTCGGGCCAGGGCTCTACATAGGATATTTTTTTTAGTAGTCAGCCTGACTAGTGAGCCCCCTATCCCAATTTTTTTAGTAGTCACTGACTAGTGAGACGCATGGTTTACGACTATTTGGGACATTTTTTTTACTAGTCAAGTTGACTAGTGAACCCCCAGATTTCGATTTATTTTAGTAGTCAAGGCATTTTTTTTAGTAGTCAAATGCCTTGACTAGTGCCTTATGTAGAGCCCAGGGACCCTATTCTCTAACTAAATTTGGATCGTTCCTAATCCAAATGATTTGGATTTGGGGTCGGCTCATCCCCAAATGACACTAATCCGTATTCTGTAACTCCAAATCCCTTTTCATTTGGTTCAAACCCTATCCAAACATTTGGCAAGCCAAATGGCCGGACAAATCGTCATTTGGATAGCTCTTTTCGCCTTTTTCACCCCGCTTGTGGCGCCATTTTTTTTAAGGGGAAAAATTTGAGAGTGGGTTCTTTTTCGTAATCATTTTCATATTTTTTGAGGATTTGCTTATGGATGGATTTTAAATATAATATAGTAGGTTTCAAGCTTTAATATAAGCCTATATCATAATTTTCCACCTTTTTACTGTCCCACAATCTATTTCTAAACTTGGCACTTTTTTTAAGGCGGTGAAATTGCACTAAGCCTTGGCCTACCGTTAATTTTTGCCATTTAAATGTTTGCCTCTCGTTGCCCGTTACTTCGCCTTCTCTTATCGTCGTATTTTTAAAGTTTAGACTTTGAAAGTAGTGCTTTGTTTTCTTAAATTTAAATTAATTGTATAAGATTTCAATATTATAATTGCGTTAAACGTCGGTATTTACGAATTCAAGGGACGCGCCTTGCATTTGAATTTCGTTCCCTCGAAACTACCCCCTTTCTTTATCGCCGTCTGTCAGACCCGTGATGTATGTGGTGATTAATGTTATTTACTAAAAATGTATGCGGTCAGTGTGTTGTTTTTGCATTTTAATGCTTCTAATCGTGGTGTGCGTCGAGGTTTATGAATCCAACGTGTGTTGCGAAATGAAAATCAAGGGTGGATACTATATGATCTATGCTTTAAAAGGAATTTGACGGCGAAAGTCAAGCTAAACGGTATTAGGCCTTGCCAAATTGTCAATGATATAAGAAATTGACCCTCGGATATCCTGTGATGAGATGGTTATAAAGTTACTAACTCTCGATTTTGGAGGTAGATACTGTCTAGTGACGATTTAATCTTATAAACAGACTACCATCATAAGCCCATATCGTAAATTAACTGATGTTGATATCAAAGCTTAATTGAAATACCAATAGAGCTATTTCAGAGGGGGTAATGGCTAGTCACCAATGCTATTTGCCCGTAGAGAAACCCTCACAAAATGGCCGCCCTCTACACTCAAAGGCAGGCCCAATTTTCGTAGCAGACGAAATTTTTCCCCTCTGAAATACCTCTATAGCAATTTTTTAACTCCATGAATCTTAGATATCAACATCAAAAATTATCTACTGAAAGAGATATCTACTTATATTCCATTCAAATTTCTCGCAACACTTCAAATTAACGAGTAGAAATGTGCAAATGAAGTTCAAACCGATTAATTGGGCAAATTGCTATATTGGTCACTATTACCGATCACAGATAGATTTGCGCCCTTCAGTAGTGTTTATTATGCTTGTAAAATGGTAAGCAAAATCTGTGATTAAAGTTTAAAATAGACATGAGCAAAAAGGGCTTTATTCATATCAACTCGATTACCGAATATCTAAATTTGACTATCATTAACAAAATATTCTCTTCATGGTTAAGAATCTTGTTTGAAGCAGCAAGCCATCTAATCCTTATTTACCTTCTTTTGAAAAAAGTAGGTTGATACCTCTTTCAGTAGATGATTGATTGATATTTCAGTTTCATTGAGTTTAAAATAAAATTGCTTCCACCATTGACCAATCGACAATCACAAATTTTACTAAATTAAAAAAACCGGTTCAAAACTTTATTAGTTTTGAAACGAGTTAAATTCTAATATTAAACATATGTACTAGTTAATTCCTCGTAGGTAATTAATTTATTGCCTTAGTGAAATTAATTATGAATTTTATATACACAAAATAAATGTTTACTTGTAAAATTTAAATGTAAAATGTGTGCATTATTTCCCAATTAATAAAAGATATCCACCTATTTTTCATTCCAATTAATTTCCCAATTAATATTAATTAGGCCTAATAAGCTTAAACTATCAAATTAATTTCCCACTTAATATTAATTAGGCCTAATAAGCTTAAACTATCAAATTAATTTCCCACTTAATATTAATTAGGCCTAATAAGCTTAAACTATCAAATTAATTTCCCACTTAATATTAATTAGGCCAAATAAGCTTAAACTATCAAATTAAGAGGTTTCTTAATTGTACAAAATTATTACAATCTAACATGCAAAAATCCAAGGCTTAAAAACATTTTACTTTTATATTAAACGCTGCAAAACAATTGACCAATAAAGCTAAGTAAAATTACGTAATGAAAGAGGAAGTGACGTACATTTGGTTTGGATAAAGGTTTGGCGGGAGATCCAAATGTCGATTTGGATTTGGGTTAGAGAATACGGTTTTAAGCGCCCTATCCAAATGGAGCCGATCCAAACGTTTAGATTTGGATCATCGTCCAAATGATTTAGATTTTTAGAGAATAGGGTCCCTGGTCGGGCCACTATAAGCTCTTTAAGTCAAGGACTACGTTTACCCAGATTCGCCAGCCTTTCACGGCAAACGGGGCAACACTATATTAACCCCAAAACTTCAACATCAAAATAGGAGAAATCATCGTAAACGTCGTCCGTCGTCTGCTAAAATATTCTAAATGACTTCGAGCTTCGGCTTTTCGGGGTAAAATAGTGTCAGAGGGAGAGGGGATAAGAGAACGTTTACAGTTAAACGATAACAGACTCACGGGCAGGGCCGGAAATAAGAAACATATCTTATGGGACAAGTGTCCAGTGACCCCCTGTTTGAATGGAAAATTTATAGGATTTTGTCCACTGATGTGTGCAAAAATAGTGTCGCTTCTCCATGGCCAAGCTATCAAAACGTAGGAAAATTTATTGGTCAAACTGTCCAGTGAACCCCTTAAATTAAAAAAAAAATTAAGGGACATTTTAAAATTTTATTGGACAATGTCCAGTGTTCTGCGATTTTTTCCGGCCCTGCTCACGGGCCGTGATGGGAAAACTATTCCTGTGTAGTCGGATACGTTATCTTCCCTGGCGGTTTCATATTAATTTATTGTAAAAGAAACAAAAACTAAGAATTGTATAGAAACTAATTTTTTGAAACCTGCATCGAAAACCGCTAAAATATGTCAGAAGCAATTAAAACCATAATCCAAAAGGCACGAGAGACGAGAAGTGTAATGCTTGTCTAGGTAATGTGTCTTATCCCTTCTATAAAACCCCTGCTTTGGCAAGCACGCTGACAAATCTCTCTCTCTCTCTAGCCGCTACGTTACTCAGCAATTTCTTCATTTCTAGGAGGACTGCGGGGCAGAGTGGTTCTCGATACTCACCGTGCCGCTTAGTACAGTCATTTTAGCCCAAAAATAGATGGAACCCGCAACAAATTGAAACAAAGCTGAAAATTTCAGATCTTATAGATTTTTGGGCGGTCTTTAACGTGGTGTGGTCTCCCACACTCTCCCATTGGAGGAATTTCCGCCATATTGGAAAATGGTGGACAAAATCGAGAAAACTTTAAATAACTCCGGTTCTACTTAACCGATTAACACGTAATTAGGCTTCAACTGTAGATCACCTTCAAACACATAATTCATCTCATAAGATATGTTGTTCTACAACTAACCGGAAGTTCACAATCTGACTCTGAAGATTAGCCTCATATAAAAATGGGAATTTAAAGCATTTTATGGTTTCTATATTCAGAATACATTTCCAAAATCGAGAAAAAGTTTAATAACTCTGGTTCTGCTAACCCGATTAACAAGTTATTAAGCTTCAATTGTAGATTACTTTCAAACAAATAATTCATACTATAAGATATGTTGTCCTAGAACTAACCGGAAGTTCACAATCCAGCCCGGAAGGTAAGACAAATCTAATTTTTGAGTATTTTGAAACGGTTTCAAGCGAAATAAATGCAAAGCGGGTTTTAAACCTAAAATATATTATTCCCATTATATTTTTACCTCTTTAAGTGACGATGACGTCACGGAGAGATATTATACTGGACGTGAATGGGGGAGGGTGTCTGTCTGTGTGTGCTGGTCACCGCGTTCGCAGTTGGCAAATCGGAGCAAACGTGTTCGCAGTATAATTTTTGGCTTCTACTCCCAACGTTAAGATCAAGAAGTGCGTGGCGATAGGGTTACGAAGAACGTCTAGCCTCCCAACTGCAGGGCTTCAACCAAAGGTTCATGCAATTGCGGATTTCTTATCATTTATTGTGAATCAATCCCCTTATATACCCTAAATTTCCAAAAATTGTTAAAGAGGCATAAGCTAGAATTCAAACGTCAACAATAGCTATGTTTAAAATTATTTTAGGAATTAAGTTTCTTAAAACGACTTCAGTAGAATAACGTTAAACTACTGACGACTAAAGTAATTAATATCAATTATATTTTCTTAACTATTTAAGAATAACCTCTTAATTGCGTCTCGACTCGGAGAGGTTTATTTTGCTTTACGAACTTGTATATTAGTATATTTAGCAATATTGGTTAAGCTTAAGTTTAATCATAGTCCTCTACTTGAAGTTGAGCCTCAAAATCTCAATGTTCATTTGAACAAGATACTCCCTTGCATTGTCTACAAATTGAAGAACAGACTGGACCAGTTTTACCGCATTCACATTTCAAGTCACAGACTTCCTTGCATTTACGAGGGATCATCTGCAGAAGCTCAGCTGGAGCAGGTTGTAGAGTGGTAACGATTGGTTTGAGTTCAGATCGTACCTGTCTCCAACCCCATTCTCTAGCATTTAGGCTGCTTCCTAGCCACGTTTGAACTCGGTGATAAACTCTTATTTGAATGCTGCTTTGCTGCCGCACTTGTTGGTGGAATAGAAGCTAATTCAAAAGCTCAATTCCATAATCTTCAATTAAAGCATACACTTGGTTATGTCAACTTTGTTTCACACGTTTTAACTCAACTTTAGCCGTATTGACAAGTGTGGACGAACACTGGTATATATTAAAACATTAAGCTTTATGATGGTACATACAAAGGCTGTTTTACCCTCTCCCGTACTATACATTATAGCTCTTGTCAGAAAAGAAACAAAATTTGTCAGTAATAGGAACTATATGTTTAATTTTGGAAACGTATTCTGAAAATTGAAACCATAAATGCTTTAAATCCCCATTTTTTACATGAGGCTAATCTTCAGGGTCAGATTGTGAACTTCCGGTTGTAGGGCAAAATATCATAAGAGATGAATTATGTGTTTGAAGGTGATCTACAATTGAAGCCTAATTACGTGTTAATCGGTTAAATAGAACCGGAGTTATTAAACGTTTTCTCGATTTTGTCCGCCATTTTCCAATATGGCGGAAATTCCTCCAATGAGAGAGTGTGGGAGACCACACCACGTTAAAGAGCGCCCAAAAATCTGTAAGATCTGAAATTTTCAGCTTTGTTTCAATTTGTTGCGGGTTAAAACCTATTTTTCCTGTACTAGCTTAACGTGGGTTGAAATTAAGTTATATTGTAATGAAAGTGAATTTAAGTTGATTAAATTCAATTAAAGTAAAAGTATGAAGTCCCGAGAGCTGCGGCATGTGCAAGGACAAGCTAGGCATTATTCAGTGGCTGCAAGAAAAGAATATCTTGGCTAAAAGCCAAACATGCCCAGCTTGTGATACAGAAATGGAGTTATACCCAAGAGAAACGGCGATTGATGGTTATCAGTGGCGGTGTCGAAAAAAAAGGAAAATGGCCAAATCGAAGTCGAAGAAGGCTTGTGACACAATGAGAAGTGTCAGGGTCAATTCGTTCTTTGCGAGATCGAAACTTGCATTCCGGGAGATTTTGCTCATAACGTACTTTTACGTGTATAATATTCGACCGCAATCCTTCGTCTCTCGCCAGCTCTATGTTTCTCAAAACAGCCTTGTCGATTGGCACATGTTTTGCCGCGAAGTTGCCTTCAACGCGGTATTAACCAAAAGTCAGAGCATAGGGGGCGTCGGCAAAACGGTCGAAATTGACGAGTCGAAATTTGGTAAAAGGAAATACCATCGAGGAAAACGTGTGGAGGGTCAATGGGTTTTGGGCGGCGTTGAAAGCGAAAGTGGCAAATTTTTTATGGTGCCCGTTGAAAAACGCGATTCGAACACGCTGCTTCCAATTATTGAAAACTGGATTTTACCTGGGACGACAATTTTGACAGATTTCTGGAAAGCATACGATGGGCTCGACGAGGAAAATTCCAGCATTTCAAGGTTAATCACTCTTTGCATTTCAAAGACCCTGAAACAGAGGTTCACACGAACCGCATAGAGGGTGCGTGGGCACACGCAAAAGCAGCAATGCCAAGGGGGGAAGGAGAAAGAGCTTCTACCCCGGGTACCTAGCTATGTACATGTTCGTAACTTGGGCTGAAAGAGCGGGAAAAAACATTTTCTTCGCTTTCCTACAAGAGATCGCCGATCTGTACCCTCCCACGCCTAAACCGGAAGAAGCCCAGCCTGGAGAAGCCTTATCCCACGATATGGATGAGCCAGGCCCTTCCCACAGGCAGTAAATTTCGTTTTTTTTAAATCATTTAAAATTTTGGTTCAATTAATTGTTTAAATAAAATTTGATTAAAAACTCTCATTATTCTATTCCATAACAATCCTAGGGACCCAATCCTACATTACAATAGGTCAGGTTAGGTTTGGTTAGGTTACAGAAACTTTTATTGCTCATTACACGTTTCAATTGCGCGCCTTTTCCAAAATTTTCTTTTTGCTATAACGTTTTTCCTATTCATTACCAAAAAAAAAAAATAAATAAAACCATGCTAAATTACCTGCAGTGCACGGCGTAATATTTATCTCTAGCTTTTGTATAAAAGCGCGCATGCGCGGTACACGTTTTATCGGCTCCCGACTTCACCGGGACCCTCCACATACGCTAATATATGCCAATTTTCTTTTTGCTTTAACTTTTTAACGAATCATTTCCGGCGAAAAATTTTTACGGCATAATTTTTTTCGCCTCATAATCTATCAAACAAACCAAACCAGAAGAAAATCCGAGAGACGGGTCCTATTCTTGGAAATTCCCTGTGAAACAAGCAAAGTATTTTCGTAAGAACTTGTTCTATTAATGCTCAATATATTTTAAATATTTCAATATCGTGGTATGGTTTGGCTTTGTAAGGCACGCCAGACTTCTCCTTTCCAATTTGTTTGAAAAATATATATAGCGATTTGAAATCTTTGTTTCATGGCAATGTTTATTATGAGTAGACATGTTTGAGATATAAGGATTTGAATAGATTTTGATATTGCAAATAGGAATTTAATCTAGTTTAGATAAATCTCGAATTGGAAATAATAGAAATATCTTTGACTCGAAATCGGTTTTGAAAAAAGAAAATGTATGGGATTGGAAGCAAGTGTTCTTCATCTGGGAATATCTGGGCGTTAAGACCCATTTTTAGGCTGCAAATACCTGGGATTGAAACCTAGAGTTTCGGAAATGGGAACGTCTGGGTTTTTGAAACCTAGTGTTTGGGACTGAGAATATCTGGGTTTTTGAAACCTAGTGTTTGGGGACTGAGAACATCTGGGTTTTTGAAACCTAGTGTTTTGGGGACTGAGAATATCTGGGTTTTTGAAACCTAGTGTTTGGGAACTGAGAATATCTGGGTTTTTGAAACCTAGGGTTTAGGAACTGAGAATATCTGGGTTTTTGAAACCTAGTGTTTCTGGGACTGAGAATATCTGGGTTTTTGAAACCTAGTGTTTGGGGACTGAGAATATCTGGGTTTTTGAAACCTAGTGTTTTGGGGACTGAGAATATCTGGGTTTTGAAACCTAGTGTTTGGGAACTGAGAATATCTGGGTTTTTGAAACCTAGGTTTAGGAACTGAGAATATCTGGGTTTTTGAAACCTAGTGTTTCTGGGACTGAGAATATCTGGGTTTTGGAAACCTAGTGTTTGGGAACTGAGAATATCTGGGTTTTTGAAACCTTGTGTTTTGGGGACTGAGAATATCTGGGTTTTTGAAACCTTGTGTTTGGGAACTGAGAATATCTGGGTTTTTGAAACCTAGTGTTTTGGAGACTGAGAAATCTGGGTTTTTGAAACCTAGTGTTTGGGAACTGAGAATATCTGGGTTTTTGAAACCTAGTGTTTTGGGGACTGAGAATATCTGGGTTTTTGAAACCTAGTGTTTGGGAACTGAGAATATCTGGGTTTTTGAAACCTAGTGTTTTGGGGACTGAGAATATCTGGGTTTTTGAAACCTAGTGTTTGGGAACTGAGAATATCTGGGTTTTTGAAACCTAGTGTTTTGGGGAATGAGAATATCTGGGTTTTTGAAACCTAGTGTTTTGGGGAATGAGAATATCTGGGTTTTTGAAACCTAGTGTTTGGGAACTGAGAATATCTGGGTTTTTGAAACCTAGTGTTTTGGGGACTGAGAATATCTGGGTTTTCGAAACCTAGTGTTTGGGAACTGAGAATATCTGGGTTTTTGAAACCTAGTGTTTTGGGGACTGAGAATATCTGGGTTTTTGAAACCTAGTGTTTGGGAACTGAGAATATCTGGGTTTTTGAAACCTAGTGTTTTGGGGAATGAGAATATCTGGGTTTTTGAAACCTAGTGTTTTGGGGAATGAGAATATCTGGGTTTTTGAAACCTAGTGTTTTGGGGACTGAGAATATCTGGGTTTTTGAAACCTAGTGTTTGGGAACTGAGAATATCTGGGTTTTTGAAACCTAGTGTTTAGGAACTGAGAATATCTGGGTTTTTGAAACCTAGTGTTTGGGACTGAGAATATCTGGGTTTTTGAAACCTAGTGTTTGGGGACTGAGAATATCTGGGTTTTTGAAACCTAGTGTTTTGGGGACTGAGAATATCTGGGTTTTTGAAACCTAGTGTTTGGGAACTGAGAATATCTGGGTTTTTGAAACCTAGGTTTAGGAACTGAGAATATCTGGGTTTTTGAAACCTAGTGTTTCTGGGACTGAGAATATCTGGGTTTGGAAACCTAGTGTTTGGGAACTGAGAATATCTGGGTTTTTGAAACCTTGTGTTTTGGGGACTGAGAATATCTGGGTTTTTGAAACCTTGTGTTTGGGAACTGAGAATATCTGGGTTTTTGAAACCTAGTGTTTTGGAGACTGAGAAAATCTGGTTTTTGAAACCTAGTGTTTGGGAACTGAGAATATCTGGGTTTTTGAAACCTAGTGTTTTGGGGACTGAGAATATCTGGGTTTTTGAAACCTAGTGTTTGGGAACTGAGAATATCTGGGTTTTTGAAACCTAGTGTTTTGGGGACTGAGAATATCTGGTTTTTGAAACCTAGTGTTTGGGAACTGAGAATATCTGGGTTTTTGAAACCTAGTGTTTTGGGAATGAGAATATCTGGGTTTTTGAAACGTAGTGTTTTGGGGAATGAGAATATCTGGGTTTTTGAAACCTAGTGTTTGGGAACTGAGAATATCTGGGTTTTTGAAACCTAGTTTTGGGGACTGAGAATATCTGGGTTTTTGAAACCTAGTGTTTGGGAACTGAGAATATCTGGGTTTTTGAAACCTAGTGTTTTGGGGACTGAGAATATCTGGGTTTTGAAACCTAGTGTTTGGGAACTGAGAATATCTGGCTTTTTGAAACCTAGTGTTTTGGGGACTGAGAATATCTGGGTTTTTGAAACCTAGTGTTTGGGAACTGAGAATATCTGGGTTTTTGAAACCTAGTGTTTTAGGAACTGAGAATATCTGGGTTTTTGAAACCTAGTGTTTTGGGGACTGAGAATATCTGGGTTTTTGAAACCTAATGTTTAGGAACTGTGAATGTCTGGATTTTTGAAATCTAGTGTTTGGGAACTGAGAATATCTGGGTTTTTGAATCCTAGTGTTTGGGAACTGAGAATATATGGGTTTTTGAAACCTAGTGTTTGGGGTGGGTGAAACCTAGTGTTTGGGGTGGGTGGGCTAAAGGAACTTCGGGGTGGGGCGACAAAGATTCTGGATGCGCTGCGCGACAGGAATAGGGGGTATTCAATTTACATTTGAGATAAGCATAAAACTATTATATTGAAAATCTATTCGAATATAGAACCAGAGGTCTTATTCAACAACATTCAAAACAGTGTTCATTTCTATAGCTTGCTGAAACAGACCCCATTATGTATAAAGGTTAAATTTATGTTAATATTACAGACCAATTTCTGGTTCTCCATTTCCAACATCAGCACCTGTATTAATTGGATGTGTTGCATGACGTAAGAACTGTTGAACATTTATCAGTTACTATTGCTAGGCAACTATAAAATTCGGATTGGTTTAAGTTTATCATTATCAAAGTATTTACATTGTTTGTGTTATCCCGACTTACTTGTTATTTAGATGGGACGCGTTATGCCCTGTTCGAATGGACCTCCTCTCTTCTGCTATTTCAATGTCTTTACGCGCTCTGTCTTCAATTGATCTCAGATTTTTGTTTTATATACACAACGTTAGCTTAAGAATCGAAATTGAAAGTTTTTCACGTATTTACTTGTAAATAACCTTACGCATGGAAAATTTGCCCTGAAGTCCCTGTTCAACTTGTAACCGATTTGCTTAAAAAGCTGAGGTTTACAGAGTAAGAAATAATAAGACAAAATTAGGTGGCAAAAATTCTATCTTTTATTATACCAGGTTCTGGTTGGGTTAGTTTATACAAAGAAAAAAAATATTATGGGGTTAGTTAATTTTAGTATATGATAATGCTATTTACAATGTAAAGTACTCAAATTGGGAAGCGCCAGTAGGGAATGTCCGTACTAAAGAAACATAACATTTACAGTAATATTTAGAGCCATGGAAACTGTCTTTGGTCTTGAAACGGTACGCGACTAGAGTAAGAGCGCGGGAATTTCCTATTTAATATAACTTAACCGTTAGAGGGTCGGAAGGGCGACCGTCTATTGCTGCCGGCGACAGATGTTAGCCACTCGGGTGTCGAATAGGAGTCCCACTGACTAACTTCCTGACTAGAGTACCACGGACTAACTAACCTCCGCTCCCTAGGCTATTCAGGCTATATATACTATTCCCTTATCTCTAGTTGGGCCAATCTAGACCAGGGGGCGCTCAAGTAGTGCAATAGAGCTCCCTCTGGCTAGAGACTCCATCTTATTTGGAAGGATATAGGCCTAGGGTTAAGTTCATATAATTTGGTGCCTGAATGGGTAAGTCTAATATGTTAGTATGTTGTCCCCTTGCCTACTGCCGTCGCAATCAACGGGGGAGTTTTAACTGGCAGGTCCCTTGCCTACTGCCGAATTAAAATCACTGGGGAAGTTTTAACTGGCAGGTCCCCTTGCCTACTGCCGAATTAAAATCACTGGAGAAGTTTTAACTGGCAGGTCCCCTTGCCTACTGCCGAATAAAATAACTGGGGAAGTTTGAACTGGCAGGTCCCCTTGCCTACTGCCGAATTAAAATAACTGGGGAAGTTTTAACTGGCAGGTCCCCTTGCCTACTGCCGAATTAAAATAACACCTCATTCGTCGTTGAAGTCAACGGTGTTGTCTTCATTTTGCCCCAATAAGGAATGCTGGTTGTGTTTCAGAATTCAGAGTATCAAGCTCTTGCTCCGAAACACCAACTTCAATAAGCTCCAGGCCTTTTTTCCCTGGACCAGGATAGCAAGCCTTGATGTCCTCCAAGAACCGACTAAAGTTGGTTCCATTAGGAAGCCAATTACTATCCTGGTCTTTGAAAAAGAGGCACCTGTACCAGTATGAGGCCATATAACTATTTAAAGCCCTGTCGGTCCTGTAGGATTTAATCGTATCCTTTACGTGCCTATTTCGGTTTTCTATGGAGCACTGTTAAGTGTTCTTGAAAACCCATCAATGTACAGTTCATATACATTGGGGCACCGTCAGACACGATTATAGATCCGGGGGCTATATATCTAGCCATCTGGCTCCACAAAACGGCCCGGGACTTGTTTTTAACCCTCAAAAAGAGACCATCTTTCGTGTCTCTGCAATAGATCCCAAAAATGCAGATAGTCTCTCCAGCCAACTCAGCCCCACGGTGGTATTTTCGTGAGTGCAGGTAGGTTTCGTCCACCTCTACGAACAAACCTGGTCCACCAATCTGTACTCTGTCTGCCCTGTTCGAGATAATAATTTCAGTAACTTCGCGGCACATGGAATAGTAATCCAAAACCGTATGGGCGGAACATTCGCTATGGGTTATGGCGTCTGAAACGCTCATCCTGCAAACCCACAGGAAGACGAGAAACAGATTGTCAGTGACTGACAAGTTTTGGTTGTAAAACCAGGTGTTCTTAGTGGCTACAAAAGTCTTTACACACTCACCACCAAATAATCAGGTATTTTTCTTTTACCGGCCTTTAAAGCCTTGCGCTTGTTATCGCGAGATTTTGCAGCAGAGCAACGAATAACATACCCAAATCGCCTATGCGCAAATCGAACGCCTACAAGGTAGCCATTAATTTCCCCGGTTTCCGATCTGTTTCCACAATCACAAGCAATCCTTCTTTCATTGAAAGATTCTATACTAGGCACTAAGCCTATTGAAATTACCAGAGTAATTGCATCCTTCTCTGATTTCGCTTTTAATGTTTCATTCATGTTTGGAAAATATCCACCCCAATTTTTCAATGAAACGTTTCTGAAAAATTCATCTACGCTACCAAAATTTGGGTTTTCAAATTTTGCATTGTTTAAATTAGCCTGGGCCATTTTTAAACCTTGCCGTGATCGAACTTCAATGAAGTAAAACAGCTAGTACGGTATTGATATACAAGGAGACAAGTTTAGACACGTCTGACCTTCACAAATATTACAATTCAGTTAAACGAAATGTTAGCGTGAGTAGGCAAGTTTAGACACGTTTGACCTTGGCCAAACTACAATCCACCTTACGCCCTTTCGCCGGAAGTTAGGCTTAGCTCGGGATTCATGGAAGTGGTGTTTCCAAGTGGGGGGGGGGGTAGTATTTATAGTGTGTTAGGGTTAGGTTTTGTTAAGGTGTTTTAACTTTACGTCTGGTTAGGCTTAAGATTAATTAGGCTTAGGTTAGAATAGATTTAGCTTTTTAATTATGCTCGGATAGGTCAAGGTACGTTATAGATTTAGGCTTGGTTATTTAATTTTAAAATAATGTCACACCTTTTCCAAAATATTGTATACATTTATTTAGTTTCCCAAATAGTATCACACCTTTTCCAAATATTGTTTTTTATCTTCATTTACTTCCAAAATTATGTTACACTTTTTCCAAAATGTTGTTGTTTATCTTCATTTCCTTCTGAAATAATTTACGCATTTTACCAAAATGTCATCGTTCATTTTTAAAATTGGAGTTCTCTTCAAATATTTTTCTATCCTAGTATGTTTCAGCGGGTGCTTAAAATTGCATAGCTATATTTCCGTCGCGAGTCCTTGTTATGATGTCCCCCCCCCTAGTAATTTTTCAAGATTGAGTGCAGAACGCGTTAAGGCGCGCAGCGGTCTTTACGGTGGTAAGTACATGCAACTTTAAAATTTTCAAAAAACGTTTTGACCATTTTGCGGCGGGCTAGGAATTTTTTCACTATATTTTTCGAACTCCCCGTGGTCTAATTAGTCAGAAACAATTGTTAGTTGATGGGGTATCGCAAAGTGCAATCCTACCCGAAACACTACCTCATCATACGCTCCCGCTGTTTTTCTGGTCATGAAAGCGTACACAAAAGGGAATACGTATTTAAAAAAATAATAAGAATAAAATCTTGCTATCGCGATCAAAAGGAAAAAATCGCTGACGTAATGCTTTGGTGGGCCGCCTTCAAAATAACTTCGAAAGTTCCATCTAAGAGGATTGATTTCATATCCGCCATAAAATGCTGCGTCATATACCATGATACGAAAATCAAAGTATTCCACACAGGTAGAATGCCCTGCAAAAAAAGATTATGATTAAGAATGTTCGTATCATACCTGTATTGTTCCGCTTTGGGATCCTTGTTTAGCGCTTGAACAAGGCCTTCAAAAGTATTGACACTTTTAGGTTCGTTCCTTTCCATGGCAAGTGTATCATTGAACGCCAACTTGGGAACGATACACCCATCACATTTTGGCTAAATTTGTTTTAACGGGGTAAATGGTCAGTAAAATACAGTATCGTAAATTATGGATATAATTAATACAAGAACGAAAAATTGCTAGGCTCCAATGTGCTAAGATAGTACAGCTGGCAGAAGGTGCTAAGGCCTCTTTCTCTATAATCAAAAATGTCTTGATTAGAATCAAGACCTAAAAAGTATCGATAAGACTGAGGTTATCACTTGTCTGAAGGATCAGATATTAATTTTTCTTTTTAATTGAAACTTAAATGCATGCTTAAGAAAAAACAACGTTCCATTACCGTTTTCCGTTGAAATAAATTATTTTACTGGTAATCAATTTCAAAAATTTACTTATCTCGGCTTTTCGACCACAATTCCATTCCCCGAAAACATTTTATCATTACATTAATTACTTTTGGGAGAGTACGAGTATGGTTTTGCATTTTAAAAGGTTCCTAAAGACGTTACATCCCCATTCGTGACCGGGACGCTTCGCAGTGGAACATTTTAATTATTCTAAAACAAATGGCGCCAAATTCAATAGGGACAGTAAGATTTTTACTCGCGGTTTTGCAAAATGATGTAATATCAAGTGTACTTTAGTCAACCGTCGTATTGTTCTTTTTCATAGTTCAGGGCATGATCAGTGTTACTGCCCAATTTCTCTCTCTAGTTTCTAGCAATGGTTAGAGACTATTTGATATGGCACGGACAACGTTATATACATTTGTAAATTCTAAGTAGCACAAAAGGAAAAAAATCCAATTTTTTTATATTTTGGTTTGAATTAAATAAACTCATGATTGTAGTTATAACGAACAGAAAGTCAAGGGAATGGCACCGGTAATGAGCAGCAAAAAGAGAGGAAAGTTTGCTTCAAGTTAGCAGAGGGACATGGTAGTGAAAATGGTAATCTAGAATTTTGTTCGTTCAAACCTTAATATATCATGAAAAATTCAAGTGAGGAGGCGGCACTACCAAGAAAGATTGGTTTTGGCAGATAACAGCGAAAAAATTATGTTCTACACACACTGGGACTATGGGAGAGTTTCAAGGCCGAGGTCGCACATGATGAAATTTCAACTCCAGTTTACATCAATTCTCCCTGGTCGTACTAGTAGCAGGTTAAGCTATAGTTTGCTCAGGTCCTGTTAGTCTCGAAAAGGTTATATAGTGCTTGAAACTTTTAAAAGGTTCTTGTCATGGCTAAACAGACCGCTATTACAGTTTTTTATTGTTTTATAGGTTATTTTGACACGTTATCTCCCAAAAGTAATTAATGTAATGATAAAATGTTTTCGGGGAATGGAATTGTGGTCGAAAAGCCGAGATAAGTAAATTTTTGAAATTGATTACCATTAAAATAGTTTATTTCAACGGAAAACGGTAATGGAACGTTGTTTTTTCTTAAGCATGCATTTAAGTTTCAATTAAAAAGAAAAATTAATATCTGATCCTTCAGACAAGTGATAACCTCAGTCTTATCGATACTTTTTAGGTCTTGATTCTAATCAAGACATTTTTGATTAATATCTGTTCCTTCAGTCTTCATTTTAATTAAGAATGTTAAGAAACTGTTTTACATTTTCAAAATCTGCACTAAGCAGAAACATATATAAAGGGGACCATAAATTTAGCTCAATCAGACATTTATTTTAATGATACTTAAAAAAAACGTAAATCAATAAAAGTTAGTATTCTTATTGTAATTAACATAATACATTTTTTTACCCCAGAAATAGGACCAAATGGACAATTTTACAAAATTTTTAAAAATGCTGATTTATGTCCGTTTAACATTTAGCTCAAAATTGTCATAAGGCCAATATGAAATTCGGATATCCTTAAAACTTCACAAAGACGATCCGAGATTGTCAATTTCAAACTTTTATGTAGCAAAAGTACCTACAAGCACCTGGAGCAAGTACCTACAAGCACCCGGGGCAAGTACCTACAAGCACCCACAAGCACACACAAGTACCCACAAGTACCTACAAGCACCCACAAGTACCTACAAGCACCCACAAGTACCTACAAGCACCCACAAGTACCTACAAGCACCCACAAGTACCTACAAGCACCCACAAGTACCTACAAGCACCCACAAGCACCCACAAGCACCTACAAGTACCTAGAAGCACCCACAAGTACCTACAAGCACCCACAAGTACCTACAAGCACCCACAAGTACCTACAAGCACCCACAAGTACCTACAAGCACCTACAAACACCTACAAGCACCCACAAGCACCTACAAGCACCCACAAGTACCTACAAGCACCTACAAGCACCCACAAGCACCCACAAGTACCTACAAGCACCCACAAGTATCACAAGCACCTAAAAGCACCCACAAGCACCTAAAAGCACCCACAAGCACCTACAAGCACCTACAAGCACCCACAAGCACCTACAAGCACCTACAAGCACCCACAAGTACCTACAAGCACCCACAAGCACCTACAAGCACCCACAAGCACCCACAAGTACCCACAAGCACCCACAAGTACCTACAAGCACCCACAAGTACCTACAAGCACCCACAAGTACCTACAAGCACCCACAAGTACCTACAAGCACCCACAAGTACCTACAAGCACCTACAACACCCACAAGTACCTACAAGCACCTACAACACCCACAAGTACCTACAAGCACCCACAAGTACCTACAAGCACCCACAAGTACCTACAAGCACCTACAAGCACCTACAAGCACCCACAAGTACCTACAAGCACCCACAAGTACCTACAAGTACCCACAAGCACCCACAAGCACCCACAAGTACCTACAAGCACCCACAAGTACCTACAAGCACCCACAAGTACCTACAAGCACCCACAAGTACCTACAAGCACCCGGGGCAAGTACCTACAAGCACCCACAAGTACCTACAAGCACCCACAAGTACCTACAAGCACCCACAAGCACCCACAAGCACCTACAAGTACCTACAAGCACCAAAAGTACCTACAAGCACCCACAAGTACCTACAAGCACCCACAAGTACCTACAAGCACCCACAAGTACCTACAAGCACCTACAAACACCTACAAGCACCCACAAGCACCTACAAGCACCCACAAGTACCTACAAGCACCTACAAGCACCCACAAGCACCCACAAGTACCTACAAGCACCCACAAGTATCACAAGCACCTAAAAGCACCCACAAGCACCTAAAAGCACCCACAAGCACCTACAAGCACCTACAAGCACCCACAAGCACCTACAAGCACCTACAAGCACCCACAAGTACCTACAAGCACCCACAAGCACCTACAAGCACCCACAAGCACCCACAAGTACCCACAAGCACCCACAAGTACCTACAAGCACCCACAAGTACCTACAAGCACCCACAAGTACCTACAAGCACCCACAAGTACCTACAAGCACCCACAAGTACCTACAAGCACCTACAACACCCACAAGTACCTACAAGCACCTACAACACCCACAAGTACCTACAAGCACCCACAAGTACCTACAAGCACCCACAAGTACCTACAAGCACCTACAAGCACCTACAAGCACCTACAAGCACCCACAAGTACCTACAAGCACCCACAAGTACCTACAAGTACCCACAAGCACCCACAAGCACCCACAAGTACCTACAAGCACCCACAAGTACCTACAAGCACCCACAAGCACCTACAAGCACCCACAAGTGCCCACAAGCACCCACAAGTGCCCACAAGCACCCACAAGTACCCACAAGCACCCACAAGTACCCACAAGCACCCACAAGTACCTACAAGCACCCACAAGTACCTACAAGCACCCACAAGTACCTACAAGCACCCACAAGTACCTACAAGCACCCACAAGTACCTACAAGCACCCACAAGTACCTACAAGCACCCACAAGTACCTACAAGCACCCACAAGTACCTACAAGCACTCACAAGTACCTATAAGCACCCACAAGTACCTACAAGTACCCACAAGTACCAAAGGCAGTTGGTTACATAATTTATTAGTGTGGGGGACCTTTTCCAACTTAACTTGTTAGCTCACACAAATCTAGGTCCCCTTGTTTTTCAACCACCACGAAATATGAACCAAATAGCTTTAAAAGTGCTAACATCATAAACTGACTCTTTACACTGCTTAAATATCGCAGATTGGAATGGTTTTGAAAATTTAAATTTAAACATACTTAGACTTAATTATAGTCAATGAAAATTGCTTAGCGGAATGTTAGGTGTTGTACCTTCCATTTAAAACCGTTTTCAAGTCTAACAAACGTATAGTTTTTCTAAAATCGAATTAACCGGAATGTTTTTTTCTTAAAATTTCCCATGTTATTTCTATGGGAAAAATTCCTGTTTTTCATCGAAAGGTGTGATTAATTTTATGGAAATGAAAACCACCCTTAGCAACTTTATTTTTTATAAAATTAACTAATTAATGGATCTCTTTGAAATTTTAACCACATATTGTGGGCCAGAATTGTAGTTCTGTGGAATTTTTTCAAAACAGTTAATGCAATACAAAAAAATCTACATCCAAACAAAAAACCCTCCTTATACATTAAGAGCAGTATGAAGTCATATCTAAGAGAGCTACCGCTCTCTCAGAATTCCATATATATGATTCTAGTTGGCGGAGGAGGGACACTGAACAAAAAAATCAATGAAACTGAAATATCAATCAATCATCTACTGAAAGAGGTATCAACCTACTTTTTTAAAAATAAGGTAAATAAGATTAGATGGCTTGCTGCTTTAAACAAGATTTTTAATCATGAAGAGAATATTTTGTTAATTTTGGTCAAATTTAGATATTCGGTAATCGAGTTGATATGAATAAAGCCCTTTTTGCTCATGTCTATTTTAAACTTTAATCACAGATTTTGCTTACCACTTCACAAGCATAATAAACACTACTGAAGGACGCAAATCTATCTGTGATCGGTAACGGTGACCAATATAGTAACATCCCCAATTAATCGGCCTGAACTTCATTTGCACATTTCTAGTCGTTAATTTGAAATGTTGCGAGAAATTTGAATGGAATATAAGTAGATATCTCTTTCAGAAGATAATTTTTGATGTTGATATTGAAGATTCATTGAGTTAAAAAAGTTGGTATTGGTACTTGAATTAAGTTTTGATATCAACATCGGTTAATTTACGATATGTGCTTATGATGGTAGTCTGTTTATAAGATTAATTCGTTACTTTAAGTGTCACTAGACGCTACGAGATGGACAAGTATCGGGCCTTAAAACGAGGGGCAAAAAAATATATTTTTTAATAAATGCCAAAAATCAACGGTGCCAAGTTTAGAAATGGTTTGTGGGACAATGAAAAGGTGGAAAATTATAAAATTAGGCTTATATTAAAGCTTGGAACCTAATTTATATTATATTTAAAATCCAGCCATGTGCATCTCCTCAAAAAATATGAAAATGACAACGAAAAAGGACCCACTCTCAATTTTTTCCCCTTAAAGAAAAATGGCGGCCACAAACGGGGTGAAAAGGGGGAAAATGCCGATTTGGATGGCCATTTGGCTGGCCAAATGTTTGGATAGGGTTTGAACCAAATGAAAATGGATTTGGAGTTACAGAATACCGATTAGTGTCATTTGGGGATGAATCAACCCCAAAACCAAATCATTTGGATTAGGAATGATCCAAATGTAGTTAGAGAATAGGGTCCCAGGTTTTCCATGTTCCTTGATTTTTCAATGCGAACATCTTTTTCGTAAGCAATTATATTATAAAATAAGATAAGGTGTTTCTGAAAGGTCTGGCACAAATTATACTGAGTGAAACCCGCCATAAGAATAATGTTGTTAAAAGTTGCTTTTCTAGATAGTTTTCATGCGCAAGGGATAATTCCTCTTCTTCCACGGCATTAACTCTGATTTGGCTAAGTACTGATTGAAACTTAATTTATATCTTTTCTCTATGTATTTTCTTTTCTCACCAATGGCTGGTAGCTCTGAGGTGATAAATGGTAATCGTTTACATGGAACCATATCTATTTTATACGGTGACCACGATCGTATACCATGTTTAGATGGACAGCGCGAAATATTTTATGCCGTGGTGGGCTACTTCACCAATTTTGGAACCTCGTACTAGGTGGTGATGAAATTTAACAACGTATTACAGGAAGAAAATCTTGAAAACTATTTTTATAATTACACTTTTTTCTCTGTAATTTCGGGTCAAATAACTTTGTTGAAAAACAGAATCCATAAGTTAACTCATTTTTAAATTTATGTCTATTTGTTAATTGGTTTATTCTTTGATGTTACATAAAAAATTGAATTTAAAACCGAAAAACTGTTCCATTTTATATAACTAATACTAGACATACCTATTTATATCTCTCTTCCTTTTTTTACTATTTAAGCCTAAGAAATAAAGTTTAAACTTTGAGGCTAAAAAATATAAGCTTAATTTAAATAAAGAGAAGTATATAATTGCAGAACAAAATTTATTATTTTTTAAGTTTACAAAAATAATATATTTAAAAAGAATTTACATTTTTTTATGGCAGCGACAGGGTCTGCACGAGTGTACGAAAGCATTCGAACATTATGTCGTCCCTGCCCTTGTACACTCGTGCTAGCTGCTATGAAGCGTACCCGGCGGTACGTAAAGAGCAAAGGTGGGCACTACACTTCAGATAAATTTTTTCCCTATCAAAATATCACTAGATGGCGAAACTATAATTTTTAAACGGATACATTTTATACAATTGTGCGATCGATGAATTTTTAAATCACGTAGTCGCTGCCAGATGGCGATACACTTTCTATAAAAGAATTAAAGGGTAAGCGCTCGCCACTTGAGATAATTATTTTCCTTTCAAAATATCATAGTTTATCTACAGATAAATTTTTCTCTCATTTTTATAAATAAAATATCCCTATAGATAAATTTTTCTCTCATTTTTATTTATAAAATATCCCTATAGATAAATTTTTCTCTCATTTTTATAAATAAAATATCCCTATAGATAAATTTTTCTCTCATTATTCAAATAAAATTTCGCGATAGATAAATATTTCTCTCATTTTTGAAATAAAGTTTTGCGATAGATAAATATTTCTATCACATTATGAAAGACAGTCTCATACTCTCATTTAATAAATAAAAGAACTAGCCCCTTTCCCTCCGGTCAATTTTAAGTTTTCAACTATTGACCAATTTATGTGCCTATCAGATACTTCCATCAAAAACAGCATGAATTTTAACAATATCAATTTATCTACAACTACACACTTAGATACTTTTCTCAAAAATAGTATGAATATTGAAACCTATCAAATCATTTGAAACATTTTATGCTTGAACAACAAATTCTTTATTAAAATTTTAAATCCATGGATTTCACAAAATCCACTCTAGTTTACTTTGTTGTTTAGTTTTTCAGGAAGACTAATTTTGCTAAATCTTGCCTAGTTTCCCTTGTTTTTTTAATTCTTCTAGACAAAACTCTCTATAGAATAACATTTCTGCAATTCTCTTGGGGGTAAGTTTTGCTCTTCTCGAGCGTGCCACTGCTCCAGCTTTACTAAAAAGCCTCTCCACACTTCCAGATGTTGCAGGAATTGATAAATAAATAAGAGAAAGCTCAGAAAGTCTATGATTGAAGGAGAAAGTTATATTACTTGATAAGGTTTGCATGTAAAATTTTGTTACCTAGGATAGATTTCTTTGTATTTACTCCAGAATTCCAATGGGTTGTCAGCAATTTTCTCAGTGCTCATATCATGAGCCATATACTGATCTACTTCATGAATTTCAAAATTCTGTCGTTTCTTCGGAATCACAGCGCTTATATATGCAAAAACACCCTTTTCAGAGGCTGGTTCGTGACTGTCACTTGATGTTGTTGGCTCATAATCGTTCAATGTTTCGTCTTGTTTTTTCTGTGGAATGAATAAGTCTAATGTGTTTCTGAGCATTTCTATAGCATCCGCCTTTTTTCTTAAACTTAATTGTTCAGCAATTGCACCTGAAAAATTTTAAAATTGGTATTAGTTTAACTACTGGGTACCAAATTCATGAAAACGCAATTTTTGCATCTCATGCATGCAAAAGTTGCGTTTTCATGAATTTAACAATACACAAGGATCAATTTACTTGTCAAAAAATCGGTTCTTTGTTTAGGATGCAACATTTCCGCAATAAGGTAACTGTCATGATCCATTATCTTTTTAAACCTTTTTAACATCTCTTGGACGAGGCTAGCTTTAAGATCTTTTAGATACACAGGTGTGATTTCCTGAATTTTTAAAATTGTGGCAGTAATGACTGGGATTATATAACACGATGTTACACCATCACTTTGTAAAATATCTGTGGCCATTTGTGCAGGCTTCAGTAGTGCCAGAACCTCTCTCATTAATGTTCTAAAGTTATGAAATATTTAGGCACTTAAAAATATTTTAAAACAATATTAATTTGATGTACCGATTTATATTGCTTGGTGGTGAGAGCTTTACATCTCTTTTAGCATATGCTTGCAACATTATTTGCTGTGTTGCCAAAAATACTTTTTCCTGCAATAAAATTTTGTTTATATCATTTTCTATTTAATTGGGAAAATTTCTTTACATCTTGTAGTAGCTGAATGGCAAATAAAACAGAATTCCAGCGAGTTTTCACGGGGAGAATCAAGTCTCTTTTAATTTTTGCACGAAGTTGATCTATCAGGGGGAAATATTTTAAATTTAACTCCTGCACGTAATTTTTTAGAACTTACTGCAGTAATATGTAGATCTTCTAAAAAATACTATGATTTTTGTTATATACTGAATCAGATCACTTGTAGTATTGTCTTTCTTGATAGCATCGTTGATAGCCAGCTGAATTGTATGAGCTGTACATCCTAATCTTTCTCCCACTAGTTCTGTAAGGTCTGGTTCAAAGACTAAAAATAATTCAATGAAATTGAGTTTATTTTAAAATGAACAATTTTCTCTCTAAAAAGGGTAACCTCTCTCAGAGTTATGCTTATGAAAGTAATGAAACATAACATTCCCTAGTCTAGACTGACACTCTAAAAATAAATACCATTATCGTTATTTTCATCCATTTCCTCAATTATTGCATCTTCATCTTCATCATCTGAGTTTAGTTGTTCGCAGTCTATTCCAATATTTATCCAAGAATCGTAAATTGCGTTTTCATCTTGTTTAACAGCAAAGGCTTTAGTGATATTGCTAGCATTGTCTGCCATTATCTTTCCCACCTAGGAGAAATATAATTATTTTAACTAAATGTGATTATGTGAAGCTTGATAATTTACTATGTATTTACCTGTATTGGTCTAATGCAAACATCTTGCAAAATCTTTTCCACCTGCTTTTTAATATTTTCACCAGTGTGTCTATCATTAAACGCCATGAATCCAATTGTTCTTGCTTGAAGATTAAAATGGTCATCAACATAATGGGCCCTAACTCCAATGACTCCTTCCCTGTTTCTTGTAGACCACATGTCTAACGAAAGATGAATGCCACCATTCTTTATGTTTTTGAAAGTTTTCCTTAAATTGGGAATTACGCGAGTTTCAAAACTTTTTGTTAAGTTTCGGGTTAAGGTTCTTCTTGTTGTAAAGTCTATTCCTGGTGCCATACTGTTGACAAGAAGTCTAAAGCCCATTTGCTCTGGTAAAGTTAACGGAGCGCCATCTAAGCACACCATGTCCAAAAGACCTCGTTCAAAATTCTTTTGTACTACACTGTTTGACCCAAATTTTGCGATTTTTGTTGGAATAAGAAACTGGTCTAAAGAACCGTTCTGAGATTCATCTAAGGTAGATTTCCGTTTACAGATGTCAACCCATTTGGCAGTTGGATGTTGACTCTTAAATATTAAAAAATCAAAGATTTAGTTTTCAGCAAGAGTAAGAGGAGCAAAAAAAATTAAAAATACTTACTTCCGTGTGTCTTTTAAAGTTTGAAACTGTGTCACCACTGCTACCTCTAATTAACTTATCACAATACGCACACATTAACACAGCTGTGTAGCAGTTTGAATCCTCATGAGGTATATGTCCATAGTACGTGTAATGATTTTGTACCTTCTTTCCCAATGATGTTGACGCAAAAGAATTTTCATATTCTTTCAATGGAACTATTTTCACACTCATTTTGACTCTTTTACTACCATCTTGAGATTCTTGACTGTCTTGACTCTCTTGAGAAGTTTGAGACGAGCCCATATTGAGATCATTACTGTTATCACCTTCAGGAACAAAATTTTTCTCCGATTCACTTTCACTTAAGTACTGGTCGCATTCAACTATCTCTTCCGCTGCATAACTGCAAGCATCTAGTTGAATTCCTGACTCTGATTCAGACCCCAAGTTGTCTAGTTGGCTGTTGCCTTTTTGGTGAACTTGGTTTATGTCTTCGGAATGTGACTCTTCTTCTTGATCTTCATGGCGACTTTCTTCATCTTGATTCATAATAATTTCATTTATACTGGTCCAATAGCTTGACTTAGTTGAGACCTTGGTACTGAGAGACATTGGCGAATCTCGGTCATGAGGTAGTCTTGCGACACATATCACTTGGCTTGGGTTTTTGACTAGAGTATTAGAAGTTTTTGAGGTAGGAACTATATTTGCAGTTTTTGAACTAGTTGCACAACTTGCACTTGAAAGACTATTTTTAGAACTTTTTGAGGAACTAGCCACCTTGTCTTTTAATGAGTATATTTTCGTTTTTTCCACATGGTCAGATTTGGTTAGTGATTTTCCTTCCATCATTACCTTGAAAACATTCTTTTTATTTGGCACTGACATTGCTAAAAATTGAGGAGATCGATGTCTAGACTCTAGAGCTCAAACTGGATCCTAGCTTTACATTTAGATTTTATATTGGGAGAAATACTATCGAGTCGCAAGATCCCGGTTCCCGAACTAAAATTTTCCGAAAAAGTTTAAGACTAGTAACTTGCTAGTAGCTACGCCTACGCAGCGAAAAGAATTGCCGAAATCGCGTATCGTAATTCTTAGGAATTAACTAAATCATCCGGTCGCGGGCTAGCGGCCGTCCCGTTCCCGTACAACAAAAGAGCGACAACTGACAGAACTTGTCCTAACACGAAGTTTCAGGAGAGTGGAGCAGGAGTCAGGACTGAATCACCGTTTTCAACTTCTCATCTCTTTTTTTCAAACCAACTATGTAGTGACGTCACCGTAGAGAGGTTAAGCCAACGATTTTATGGGTACACTTCAAACCATTAGTCTCATCTATATTTGATGTTCTCAGTCCCATGTAGCATTGTAGAAGTTAGTCCTGACTACACGTACGATCATATCTATTTTTAAGTTATTATCACTTAATTAAAAAATTATTTAGACAACTAACACGGAGAGTCATAAAGTTTGCTTAAACACACTCAACACCACAGGTGCAGCTTGGAGCATTGAGACGGGGGGGAGAGAATTGGTTTCTTACTCCGAAACACGTGCAAGGGGCCCCATGAAATTCTCTAAGGTCTATCTAAAGCAAGCTTGGGAAGGGTTGGGGGTGGTTTTTTTTTATGCCTTCACATTTTGGCCTTTTTTTAGCTATTTGTTTTACTTTATAATTTCAGGACCTTAACCACTCAAAGCCAACAACTTTGCTAGAAACTTAAAAAATTTTCAATTACATAAATTAAATACAATCACATTTTTAATTCCTAATTCCAAAATGTATTTATTTATCTACTATTACCAAGGCTACTATTCCTCAAAGAGGGGTAGAGCCGCCCTAACTTTCACCCACCCTTGTTTTTTACGTTTTTCGAATTCCCATATAGTTGCTGTCATGTGACTAAATCCCTTTCATCCCCCTTGCTCTATGGCATTCTAGAAAGCAAAAGAGATCGGATATTTGAAATTTTGATAAAAGTGATATCCTATTTTAAAAATATTTATGGTTTTTAAAATTGAAAATATGCTTTTTTTATTCATATTATGGCTTAAATATTTCGTCTAAGCTAAATCGTTTGACTGTAAGAGCTTATTTTATATTTTAAACCCTTTCTCGAAGTTTGTCCGACACCTTGAACTCCGTTTTTAAGTCAAAACCACTTGTCTGTGATGAATACATGCCAGACAAACCTTTCTTACTTTCCCTAGTACTGACTACTGACAGAAGAGTTAGCTATCTTAATTTCAAGTTTTAAAACGGGCTTATTAATAAGAATATGGTTGAACATGAGTTCACTCATAGGATAGAGTGAAAACTATATTCGTACATTGATGAAAAAATATCATCCTACGCTTTTCAAATAGTTTTTTCGGATTTCCCAATTTAAAATTAATTAACCAGATTTGAAACGTTGTTCACGTTTACAACCTCGAATCGGCACTAATATATTAATTAATAAAAAATTAAACAACATTTCCTAGCGTGCTGAATTATTGCAAATCCAATGAACGTGGTTTGAAATTAATAGAACTAACGTCTAATTAGTTTTGCAATTAAAACCGGGACAATCGAAGTTGTGTGGTAGTTCAGACGAATTCAGCCAGAAAGCTTTTAATTAGTTCGATATTATACTAACCCCCTATTGGTTAAAGAGCATTTTGTTTCCCATACATGGCTCTGTCAAAATATGTACTCATGTCAAATTGTGAAAGTCAAATATTTTTTTTAAAAAAAAAAGCCCAGAAAAACTTTCCTCCCTACCCCCTAGCATATCATAATTCCAAACTATCAAATCACTATCAAAGTTACTTGGCATTTTCATTAAATATCAACTCAAATATGTTCTCATGTCAAATTGTGATTTCTCCCTACTCCCTAGCATATCATAATTCCAAACTATCAAATCACTATCAAAGTTACTTGCCATTTTCATTAAATATCAACTCAAACTTATTTAGGAAAAATTATCAAAATAAATCGCATATTAAAGTTACTTGCTATTATTAATAACAATCAACTCAAAATAAGCTAAACGTTATTCGGGAAAAATGGATATATATCACCTATCAAATTTACTTGCCATTATTAGTAAAAATCAATTCAAAAACATTTAGTAAAAAATAGACTAAATATTTCTATAATTTATTTCATTATTTATTACATAACTATAATTATTTTACGTTTCATCGGTAGATGGCGGCAATGAATATCACTAAAAAAATCAATACTTTTTAAGAAAAATACTGCCTATCATTTTTTTTCCAAATATCCAAAAGATGGAGTTAGCTAAATCACATAAAAGAATCAACATTTTTTTGGCGAGATTTTAACAAATCAATCGATAATTTCAAATTAGGGGACTCTGTCTGAGCTTTCAAACTCAATCGATCATTATAAAATAAATTTTTCTTTATATAACTATCAAAATTTATAGTTTGATAGTGTTCAATAAAATTTTCTATCGTATCAAGTGTAAAAACTATCAAATGATAGGATAGTGCCCACCATTGACCAGGGGTGCGCGTACACTGCGAAATTTAGCAAAGAGCTCACCTAGTGGAGAATAAAGGCGAACTAAAATGTCAGAAATATGGTCTGTAAACAAGTCTGGGAAATAGCCGTACACTTCCTCTGGTCCAAAACCAGTTTATTAATTGCTTGGACTACTTTTTATATTCAAGAGGTGGGGCACTGCCTTCCCTAATTCTAGGCCTTCAAATGTACAACAGATGCAATTTTGATGTGACATTTTGAATTTGCGCTTAGTAACCGTTAGTTGGCTCTTTTCTGAGGCGAATTTTCGCGATGACGGAAGTAAATTCGTACTGCGCAGTCTCGCATGACGTCACGTCTTTCGCTTATGGCGGACCAGGAAGGGAAATAAGGATTTTTTTAAACTGGACTAAATAACCTGGTCCATGACCTTTGACCAGGGCACATCGTCTGCTAAACTGGAGAAGTGGATAAATAAAATATTGGAGTTAATGTCTGTGTCCGAATTCAGCTGCCAAAGAAATCTCCTCGCTCATTGGGCAATCCAAATCAAACTTAAGGCATTTCATTGGCAGTGGCAGTTTTTGGGAAAAACTTAAGGGCTGTGATGGGTTGAACTTTCCATGCAGACGCCATTGACACGTGTCAAAACATACACATTAGAGAAGGCAGTGGGTGGGGGGGTTACTGGTCCTTGGGACCACATTATCAATCGCAAATCTATAGAACCAAAGCAACGCCTACGAGATTTATGTATACATCTCGTAGGCATTGACCAAAGCTGGGACCAGTTTATTATTTGAACACTAAGGGGGGGGGGGGGAGTCACTGGTCCCAAGGACTAGATTAAAAATATTCTTACATCCCAGAGTGCCAGTGCAAATTGCAAACCCTACGTCAAACTGGCCCTAATACTTATTCCGTTGGTAACGAGCACGGGAAACTTTAGGAGAATAAACGGACCTTAACACTCTCAAAAATATTGAAGAGTTACGTCTGAATTGCGGCTCTGTCAACGAACGGAGGTTAATTTTGCATGGAAACCTGATCTAATATCAAAAGCGGATCAATGTAATAAGCGTTCTCTTCATCTGCTTATGTTTCGACTCCGCCCCCAAACTTTTTATATAGCGACTTCTATTGGTCAGAAATGTCATTCTTATCTCTATTTTCTGATCAGATAAATAATTCGGTAATAATTGCGGGAAGTTTCCGGGAAGTCCCGAGGCCCGAGGTCCGAATTAAATCACGAACCAAAAATTTGTCCAGCAACGAGAGCGAATAGGGACTTGGCAATTCGGGCTTAACTCCGCCCCCAGCACCATTATGGTATGTTCTTTTTAACAGAATGAAAGCTATCTAAGCCCCTCCTCCTGGTATGTTTTTTAGCACTAGTGGAAGTAAGCCTGACGTTGCATGACGTAGTACTGCCAAGTCCCTATTAATTTGATTGCGAGAAGTTTCAGTGAAGTCCCGAGGCCCGAGGTCCAAACTAAATCACGAACCAAGCATTTTCCAGCAACGAGACCGAACTCATTTGATTGCGGGAAATTTACGGGAAGTTTGAGGCCCGTGGTCCGAATTAGCTCATGAAAGGAGGGTTCGTAATGTCATTAATGCCAATTTAGGAGTGAAAGGAATGGAATGGGGGGGGGCTTCTTACCCAATCGGTCAATTCCTCGCTACTAAAATATTCTTCGGCGGGAACAGCAGCGTTGGCGTGACTTTGCGCGGGCGTACCCGAAGACGAGACCACGGAACTGTTGGGTACTACAAGTAAAGAAGAACTTGAGTTCGGAGGTGTGCTCTGTTTGGGCGTTCTACTACCATCGCTTCCTGGCCCCGATCCACCCCCGCTTTTACGGTGCAGCAATGGACTTTTCTTGCTTTTCATCCTCTCTTAGTTGGGCTTAAAAAAACACTTACAATCATAATCACTTTAATGTAGAAATACTTAAAGGTCAAATAGAGTAATGGCACCTACTTGCCTTTGACTGTATTAAACTCTATGGGTAGTTAACATGGAGTGCCACTACTCTATAGTCCAAATGGTAGTTTATTAACCAAATTAATGTAGAACACTTAATGATAAAATGTTTAATAAAGAAGACTTACCCTAATAATTCTTATTCCCGAATGATGTGTTATTAATTATAAATTAACAAAGCTTAAAATCATTAAGCCTTGGTTCTTTTCCTTTCCCATTGGAAAAGATGAGGAGTAAGTGGATGGGCTATTTATATCTCACTTTGAAAGACCTTTATTGCTGCCTAACTGAACGAATAACAATAATAAAACTTAGCTCCATGTTTAAAATTGTAAAAAAATTATAACAGCGCTATTTAAAACCACAAAACCTACAGTTAAACTTCAGGAGTATCATTTACATTTACAAGTCAAGGATTACGCATAGATATAGTAAAACTATAAAGGGTCTAGATCCACTTCGCTGGCTTAGGCTTAACGAAAAAACGCGGAAGGGGCAACGAGCAGACAGCCGCTATTTTCTGGGGGTAGCCGTATAAAACGCCATCTATCGGTAACTTTCGAAACTAAATTAAAGGATGAGCTTAGAGTAGTGGCACTCTATGTTAACCCCCTATAGGGCATAATAAGTCAAACCCTCGGAGATGCCATTACTCCATTTTATACGAGCTAAGAGCGGAAAAACGTATTTTATAAATTTTACACCTGTAAAATCTTTTAAAAAACACTTGGAACTTGTATTTCTACTTACTTTCGAGGAAATACCACCGTTTTCTGAAGGTAAGAGTCTTTTTTTATACATTTATTAGTAATAAAAACATTTAAGGCGAGCTAAGCCTTGGTCTTGTAAAACACGGCAGATTAGTGATTAGCGCGAGGATTAGCGTTGAAAAACGTTATTTTATCATGTTATCCGGACATTAAACTGTTACATATTCTTAAAATAAGAGTCGATAATGGTGCCCACCATAACAAACTTTGTTAAGTGTGTGTCTCTATATTTAAAGGCATAAAACAAAATATAACATAAAGGTTTTTATTTACTTATTTATGTAACAATCATGGCTTCAATTCATGTTTGCTGCGTTCAAACTGTGGGTGTAAAGAACGTTTTCTTTCTTACCACAACTTTCCGAAAGAGACTGCCGAAAGAAGTAGATTGATTCTATAACAACAGCTGATATCTCCAGTTTACGGATTTGTTTAAAACATTTTTCAAAATCAGATTTCTTTCCCACTACTGGAAAGAGACTACGTAGAGCGCTCAAACCGTTCGCGATTCCATACTAATTTGGAGATCAAATTAATGTAACCGATGAAATTATCCCTAAACTGACTCTCCGTAATTTGACTCTCGAGCAACAATCTGAAGCATTAGAAGAAATGGGAGCGTTGTCCTTTGATAATGGATTGAAGCTTAACCCGCTGCTTTTTCAAATATTCAGGCAACACATCAATACCCAGTGTCACACCTCTGTGGGTTTGATTGTTAATCCACAATTTTGCTTCCTTGGGGCAAGCCCCGATTGCCTTATACTGGTTGAGGACCAGCAGTCATTCTATGTGCAAATCTACATTATGGCCATGACCAAGGCTTAGCTCGCCTTAAATGTTTTTATTACTAATAAATGTATAAAAAAAGACTCTTACCTTCAGAAAACGGTGGTATTTCCTCGAAAGTAAGTAGAAATACAAGTTCCAAGTGTTTTTTAAAAGATTTTACTGGTGTAAAATTTATAAAATACGTTTTTCCGCTCTTAGCTCGTATAAGATGGAGTAATGGCATCTCCGACGGTTTGACTTATTATGCCCTATAGGGGGTTAACATAGAGTGCCACTACTCTAAGCTCATCCTTTAATTTAGTTTCGAAAGTTACCGATAGATGGCGTTTTATACGGCTACCCCCAGAAAATAGCGGCTGTCTGCTCGTTGCCCCTTCCGCGTCGACCTCCCATTGAATTGTGTATCTACCCTTTTAATATATCTATGGGATTACGTTTACCCAGCTTCGCCAGCCTTTCACGGAAACGGGGGAACACTATTTTACCCCAAAACTACTAACATATTCACGTATTACACCAAAAATCTAAAAATAGGAGAATTCATCCTATAAGTCTTCTGCTAAAATATTCTAAATGACTTCGAGCCTCGGCTTCGGCTTCGGCTTTTCGGGGTAAAATCAATGAGATAGATAGAGTTACAATTCAAATCGGCTTTTACTTGCTTATTTGCTATCAGAAACATCGTTATGATTTTTATTTCTTCTATTTATTAGATTAAAAAGGACTAGAGTTTTTATTATTTAACTCTCGTATTTTTTTTAACACGTTTAAAAACTTTCTTGGCAGCTTATTACACAGATCAGGGTGGGAAATAAAGATTTTTTTAAACTGGACATTAGGCCAGCGACCCCCTAATCTGGAATAAATAAACTGGTCCATGACCACTGGCCAGGGCACGTCGTCTGCTAAACTAAAGAAGAGGATAATGAAAATGTTTTAATGACTGAACTCTGGTTACCCTTGAGTTTTCTTAGTGTTCCCGTGGACCACTGACCCCCCTCCGATTTAATTTTTAAACAGGTCCAGGCAATTTTAAACTGGTCATTTGCCCTGTGCCCCCGCCTTATTTTCCACACTGGTACTGGCTAGCGAATAGCGCCTGGTGAGTCTTTTTTGGAAGTAAACACAGAAATAATTGATCATTTAAGAGTAAAAAGAACATTTAATGCGTAGTAAAAATGTTTGGTAATTTACCACTTACCGGTAAATTACCATTGTAAAATTACGGTAAGATATAAAACGGTAATTTATGCGGTATTTGGTATATTACTAATACTGATACGACCACTGACAACTAGTACTGGCTATGGTCAAGACTGAAGACTACAAGAGACTCATTCTAGAGTATAGACGATAGACAAGATCAATAGTCAATAGACTGCAAAACTTTTGTAGGGAAGTTGTAACCAAGAAGTACTAACTACCTATGAGTAGAATTTGGAGAAAATGTGTTGAGCTAGAAAAATTCCAATAAGGAACCCAGAATTAATAAACTGGTCCCACCGTCGATTTTTTCCAAAAACCATAATTAATAAAGTGGTCTCTGGGACCACTGACCCCAAGTTTTGGAATAAATAAACTGGTTTTGGACTTGTAAACCTGTCTTATTTCCTACCCTGCACGGGAGACCAGAAGTGTAATGCTTTTCTAGGTAATGTGTCTTATCCCTTCTAAAAAAACCCTGCTTTGGCAAGCACGCTGACGAATCGCCATTCCTCGATTTTCCGTTCTCGCCTATCTCTCTCTAGTCTCTCTACGTTACTCAGCAATAATTTCTTCGTTTCCATTTCTAGGAAGACCGCGCGGCACGGTGGTACTCCATTGTCACCGGGCCGCTTAACACGGGTTGAAATTAGATTATATTGTAATGAAAGTGACTTCAAGTTGATTAAATTCAATTAATTAAAAGTATGAAGTTCCGAGAGAAGTGCGGACTTCTCTGAGAAGCCTTAATGCGCTCTCGGAACGTAAATACGGCTTTCTTAGTTAGAACACAGAAACCTTCGTTTCTCGCTGATGTCGATGGAAGTTTAAACAATTCAACATTATGTGTAAACAAACTAACTACTGTAGAACGAATAGGAGGCAGTGAAATAAGCAAAGTATTTTCGTAAGAACTTGTACTATTAAAGCTCAATATATTTTAAATATTTCAATATCGTGGTACGGTAGGCTTAGCCTTGTAAACCACGCCAGAAGTAACTTCTCCATTCCAATTTGTTTGAAAAATATAAATAGCGGTTTGAAATCTTTGTTTCATGGCAATGTTTATTATGAGTAGACATGTTTGAGATATAAGAAATTGAATTGATTTTGATATTTCAAATAAATAGGAATTTAATCTAGTTTAGATATGTCTTGAATTGCAAATAATAGAAATATCTTTGACTCGAAATCGGTTGAAAAAAGTAAATATCTGGGATTTGAAACGTTTCTTGGGGCTGCAAATATCTGGGATTTGAAACGTTTCTCGGGGGCTGCAAATATCTGGGATTTGAAACGTTTCTTGGGGGCTGCAAATATCTGGGATTTGAAACGATTCTTGGGGGCTGCAAATATCTGGGATTTGAAACGATTCTTGGGGGCTGCAAATATCTGGGATTTGAAACGTTTCTTCGGGGCTGCAAATATCTGGGATTTGAAACGTTTCTTGGGGGCTGCAAATATCTGGGATTTGAAACGTTTCTTGGGGGCTGCAAATATCTGGGATTTGAAACGTTTCTTGGGGCTGCAAATATCTGGGATTTGAAACGTTTCTTGGGGCTGCAAATATCTGGGATTTGAAACGTTTCTCGGGGGCTGCAAATATCTGGGATTTGTAACGTTTCTTGGGGGCTGCAAATATCTGGGATTTGAAACGTTTCTTGGGGGCTGCAAATATCTGGGATTTGAAACGATTCTTGGGGGCTGCAAATATCTGGGATTTGAAACGTTTCTTCGGGGCTGCAAATATCTGGGATTTGAAACGTTTCTTGGGGGCTGCAAATATCTGGGATTTGAAACGTTTCTTGGGGGCTGCAAATATCTGGGATTTGAAACGTTTCTTGGGGCTGCAAATATCTGGGATTTGAAACGTTTCTTGGGGCTGCAAATATCTGGGATTTGAAACGTTTCTTGGGGACTACAAATATCTGGGATTTGAAACGTTTCTTGGGGGCTGCAAATATCTGGGATTTGAAACGTTTCTGGGGGCTGCAAATATCTGGGATTTGAAACGTTTCTTCGGGGCTGCAAATATCTGGGATTTGAAACGTTTCTTGGGGGCTGCAAATATCTGGGATTTGAAACGTTTCTTGGGGGCTGCAAATATCTGGGATTTGAAACGTTTCTTGGGGCTGCAAATATCTGGGATTTGAAACGTTTCTTGGGGGCTACAAATATCTGGGATTTGAAACGTTTCTTGGGGGCTGCAAATATCTGGGATTTGAAACGTTTCTTGGGGGCTGCAAATATCTGGGATTTGAAACGTTTCTTCGGGGCTGCAAATATCTGGGATTTGAAACGTTTCTTGGGGGCTGCAAATATCTGGGATTTGAAACGTTTCTTGGGGGCTGCAAATATCTGGGATTTGAAACGTTTCTTGGGGGCTGCAAATATCTGGGATTTGAAACGTTTCTTGGGGGCTGCAAATATCTGGGATTTGAAACGTTTCTTGGGGGCTACAAATATCTGGGATTTGAAACGTTTCTTGGGGCTGCAAATATCTGGGATTTCTAGGGGGCTGCAAATATCTGGGATTTGAAACGTTTCTCGGGGGCTGCAAATATCTGGGATTTGAAACGTGCCCTTTGGCGCTGCAAATATCTGGGATTTGAAACGTGCCCTTGGGGGCTGCAAATATCTGGGATTTGAAACGTGCCCTTGGGGGCTGCAAATATCTGGGATTTGAAACGTGCCCTTGGGGGCTGCAAATATCTGGGATTTGAAACGTGCCCTTGGGGGCTGCAAATATCCGGGATTTGAAACGTGCCCTTGGGGGCTGCAAATATCCGGGATTTGAGACGTGCCCTTGGGGGCTGCGAATATCCGGGATTTGAGACGTGCCCTTGGGGGCTGCGAATATCCGGGATTTGAGACGTGCCCTTGGGGGCTGCAAATATCCGGGATTTGAAACGTGCCCTTGGGGGCTGCAAATATCTGGGATTTGAAACGTGCACTTGGGGGCTGCAAATATCTGGGATTTGAAACGTTTCTCGGGGGCTGCAAATATCTGGGATTTGAAACGTGCCTTGGGGGCTGCAAATATCTGGGATTTGAAACGTTTCTCGGGGGCTGCAAATATCTGGGATTTGAAACGTTTCTCGGGGGCTGCAAATATCTGGGATTTGAAACGTGCCCTTGGGGGCTGCAAATATCTGGGATTTGAAACGTTTCTCGGGGGCTGCAAATATCTGGGATTTGAAACGTTTCTCGGGGATGCAAATATCTGGGATTTGAAACGTGCCTTAGGGGGCTGCAAATATCTGGGATTTGAAACGTGCCCTTGGGGGCTGCAAATATCTGGGATTTGAAACGTTTCTTCGGGGCTGCAAATATCTGGGATTTGAAACGTTTCTTGGGGGCTGCAAATATCTGGGATTTGAAACGTTTCTTGGGGGGCTGCAAATATCTGGGATTTGAAACGTTTCTTGGGGGCTGCAAATATCTGGGATTTGAAACGTTTCTTGGGGGCTGCAAATATCTGGGATTTGAAACGTTTCTTGGGGGCTGCAAATATCTGGGATTTGAAACGTTTCTTGGGGGCTACAAATATCTGGGATTTGAAACGTTTCTTGGGGCTGCAAATATCTGGGATTTCTTGGGGGCTGCAAATATCTGGGATTTGAAACGTTTCTCGGGGGCTGCAAATATCTGGGATTTGAAACGTGCCCTTTGGCGCTGCAAATATCTGGGATTTGAAACGTGCCCTTGGGGGCTGCAAATATCTGGGATTTGAAACGTGCCCTTGGGGGCTGCAAATATCTGGGATTTGAAACGTGCCCTTGGGGGCTGCAAATATCCGGGATTTGAAACGTGCCCTTGGGGGCTGCGAATATCCGGGATTTGAAACGTGCCCTTGGGGGCTGCAAATATCCGGGATTTGAGACGTGCCCTTGGGGGCTGCGAATATCCGGGATTTGAGACGTGCCCTTGGGGGCTGCAAATATCTGGGATTTGAAACGTGCCCTTGGGGGCTGCAAATATCCGGGATTTGAAACGTGCCCTTGGGGGCTGCAAATATCTTGGATTTGAAACGTTTCTCGGGGGCTGCAAATATCTGGGATTTGACACGTTTCTCGGGGATGCAAATATCTGGGATTTGAAACGTGCGTTAGGGGGCTGCAAATATCCGGGATTTGAAACGGGCCCTTGGGGGCTGCAAATATCTTGGATTTGAAACGATTCTTCGGGGCTGCAAATATCTGGGATTTGAAACGATTCTTGGGGGCTGCAAAATCTGGGATTTGAAACGTTTCTGGGGGCTGCAAATATCTGGGATTTGAAACGTTTCTTGGGGGCTGCAAATATCTGGGATTTGAAACGTTTCTTGGGGGCTGCAAATATCTGGGATTTGAAACGTTCTTGGGGGCTGCAAATATCTGAGATTTGAAACGTTTCTGGGGGCTGCAAATATCTGGATTTGAAACGTTTCTTGGGGGCTGTGCAAATATCTGGGATTTGAAACGTTTCTTGGGGGCTGCAAATATCTGGGATTTGAAACGTTTCTTGGGGGCTACAAAATCTGGGATTTGAAACGTTTTCT
>JAEQBA010002463.1:234018-311777 GCA_019434445.1 Phalangium opilio
AAATCCCAGATATTTGCAGCCTCCAAGGGCACGTTTTCAAATCTCAGATATTTGTAGCCCCCAAAAATCCCCGATATTTGCATCCCCGAGAAACGTTTCAAATCCCAGATATTTGCGGCCCCAAGGCACGTTGCAAATCCCAGATTTTGCAGCCCCCGAGAAACGTTTCAAATCCCAATATTTGCAGCCCCCAAGGCACGTTTCAAATCCCAGATATTTGCAGCCCCCAAGATACGTTTCAAATCCCAGATATTTGCAGCTCCCAAGAAACGTTTCAAATCCCAGATATTTGCATCCGACAAGAAACGTTTCAAATCCCATATATTTACTTTTTCAAAACCGATTTCGAGTCAAAGATATTTCATTACTTCCAATTCGAGATATAACTAAACTAGATTAAATTCCTTTTATTTGCAATATCAAAATCTATACAAATCCTTACATCTCAAACATGTCTACTCATAATAAACATTGCCATGAAACAAAGATTTCAAATCCCAGATATTTGCAGCCCCCAAGATACGTTTCAAATCCCAGATATTTGCATCCCCGAGAAGCGTTTCAAAACCCAGATATTGGCAGCCCCCAAGGGCACGTTGCAAATCCCGGATATTTGCAGCCCCCAAGGGCACGTTTCAAATCCCAGATATTTGCAGCCTCCAAGGGCACGTTTCAAATCCCAGATATTTGCAGCCTCCAAGGGCACGTTTCAAATCCCAGATATTTGCAGCCCCCAAGGGCACGTTGCAAATCCCAGATATTTGCAGCCCCCAAGGGCACGTTTCAAATCCCAGATATTTGCAGCCTCCAAGGGCACGTTTCAAATCCCAGATATTTGCAGCCTCCAAGGGCACGTTTCAAATCCCAGATATTTGCAGCCCCCAAGGGCACGTTTCAAATCCCGGATATTTGCAGCCCCCAAGGGCACGTTTCAAATCCCAGATATTTGCAGCCTCCAAGGGCACGTTTCAAATCCCAGATATTTGCAGATCCCAAGAAACGTTTCAAATCCCAGATATTTGCAGCCTCCAAGGGCACGTTTCAAATCCCAGATATTTGCAGATCCCAAGAAACGTTTCAAATCCCAGATATTTGCAGCCCCCAAGAAACGTTTCAAATCCCAGATATTTGCAGCCCCCTAGGGCACGTTTCAAATCCCAGATATTTGCAGCCCCCAAGGGCACGTTTCAAATCCCAGATATTTGCAGCCCCCAAGGGCACGTTTCAAATCCCAGATATTTGCAGCCTCCAAGGGCACGTTTCAAATCCCAGATATTTGCAGCCTCCAAGGGCACGTTTCAAATCCCAGATATTTGCAGCCCCCAAGGGCACGTTTCAAATCCCAGATATTTGCAGCCCCCAAGGGCACGTTTCAAATCCCAGATATTTGCAGCCTCCAAGGGCACGTTTCAAATCCCAGATATTTGCAGATCCCAAGAAACGTTTCAAATCCCAGATATTTGCAGCCTCCAAGGGCACGTTTCAAATCCCAGATATTTGCAGATCCCAAGAAACGTTTCAAATCCCAGATATTTGCAGCCGACAAACGTTTCAAATCCCAGATATTTACTTTTTTCAAAACCGATTTCAAGTCAAAGATATTTCTATTATTTCCAATTCGAGATATATCTAAACTAGATTAAATTCCTATTTATTTGCAATATCAAAATCTATTCAAATCCTTACATCTCAAACATGTCTACTCATAATAAACATTGCCATGAAACAAAGATTTCAAATCGCAATTAATATTTTTCAAACAAATTGGAATGGAGAAGTTACGTCTGGCGTGGCTTACAAGGCCAAGCCTACCGTACTACGATATTGAAATATTTAAAATATATTGAGCATTAATAGTACAAGTTCTTACGAAAATACTTTGCTTATTTCACTGCCTCCTATTCGTTCTACAGTAGTTAGTTTGTTTACACATAATGTTGAATTGTTTAAACTTCCATTGACATCAGCGAGAAACAAAGGTTTCTGTGTTCTAACTAAGAAAGCCGTATTTACGTTCCGAGAGCGCATTAAGGCTTCTCAGAGAAGTCCGCACTTCTCTCGGAACTTCATACTTTTAATTTAATTGAATTTAATCAACTTGAAGTCACTTTCACTACAATATAATCTAATTTCAACCCGTGTTAAGCGGCCCGGTGACAATGGAGTACCACCGTGCCGCGCGGTCTTCATAGAAATGACAACGAAGAAATGATTGCTGAGTAACGTAGAGAGACTAGAGAGAGAGAGGCGAGAGGGGAAAATCGAGGAATGGCGATTCGTCAGCGTGCTTGCCAAAGCGGGGTATTTTAGAAGGGATAAGACACATAACCTAGAAAAGCATTACACTTCTCGTCTCCCGTGCAGGGTAGGAAATAAGACAGGTTTACAAGTCCAAAACCAGTTTATTTATTCCAAAACTTGGGGTCAGTGGTCCCAGGGGCCACTTTATTAATTATGGTTTTTGGAAAAAAAAAATGGTGGAACCAGTTTATTAATTCGGGGTTCATTATTAGAATTTTTCTAGCTCAACACATTTTCTTTCAATTCTACTCATAGGTAAATAGTACTCCTTGGCTACAACTTCGATACAAAAGTTTTGCAGTCTATTGACTATAGACCTTTTCGCAAATTTATGCGCGCATGCGCTTGTCGTGGGTCGTGGATAAAATAGCAGACGACGCCATCGGTCTATGGGGAAATAGCTGGGATTGTAGAGAACGGAGTAAATTTGAATCTAAACTGTGATAAACTAAAAATATTGGAACTTAAAGAAGTTTGTAAAAATATGGGAATTATATTTAAATCCTACTGGCGAAAACACATGCTCATTGAAGCTTTAAAAAATTATAATATCGAAAATATTTCCCTTAATAGCCAAGGCTTAGTGTCGGCTTCATAAATAATGTCGGTATCCAAGCAGCGCTGGGCAAAACCACGAGAGCAACCCGTCAAAAAAAGAACGCTTTCCCCGCGAGGGCCGCCGATTCCCGACCAGGGTCCGATACCCACTAACGAAATGCATGTTACATATACCCGTCTTTGGAGTTCCAACATTTTCGATTTATAACTCGTTCTCCTTTTCACAACAATTATGTGAAATTTAATTTCCACTGTTTTATCATCCCTCTTTACTTTATACGACTGATTCTTGCATCCTACCCACTACCACAACACAGCATCCAGGCATAGTGCAAAGGCTTAAGAATCATATGAAAAAAAAATAATTGAACAATGGTACAAAATTGAACTAACTAAAAAACCACTGGCTTAAATGAATTTTATTACACTTTTTTTCCAAATTTCTAAGAAAAAAAATCAAGAAAATGTATCGAAAATGATTAGATTTAATGGCAAAGTTGATGCCTCTAAAGTAATGAGGAAAATACGCGGAGGCTAAGACCGTAGTCTGCTATTTTATCCACGTTGTTACTAACACGCATGCGCTTCGCATTTTCCCCCACTTTTACCCTCCGACATGCGAAAAGGGCTATTGATCTTGTCTAGCGTGTATACTCTAGAACAGTGTGGGAAATAAGGATTTTTTAAAAACTGGACCTGTGGCCAGTAGAGCCTAGGTATTTTAATTAAAAAACTGGCCACGGTGCCACTACCACTTTTAGCCTAAAAAATCAGGCTTTCGTAATTTAGGGCCAAATTATCTATTCTGGACAATATTTGCTAGGGCGTAGGCTTAGTAGGTTAGTTTTTATAGTTATGGGTATTTAAAAATATTGGAGTCTTAAATTAAGAACTATAAGTATTTATTGAGTAATGCTAAATTAAAAAATTCGGCCCGTAGGGAGGGAGTTGACACTCCATTGCTATCTTCCCATAGACTCTAATACAATCAAAGGCAGCAGGCTGCCTTTCCCTAGAGACCAGACCCAAACAAGACTACCGAGAGATTTTCTTCCCTTTAGCCATGCTTTAGCTAACTGCAAAAATCACTTCATCTACAGATTCTACACTGTGTAGAGCGTAGACAGACATACGAAACCCACCCATAATTCCACTCCCACATACACAATTCAGGCCAAGCAAGCAAACAGCATAAAAGCAAAGACGAGACAATCTTAGGGATTAAAATAGTATTTATTTAATGATCCAAAATCTTGAGGGGGAAAACTTTGAATTAATTAAGTGGCCACCAGGGCCAGTAGACCCCAAAGCGTTTAATTTTTAAACTGGCCCAGGTAATTTTAAACTGGCTAATGGCCTGTGAAAGTGCCTTATTTCCCACACTGCTCTAGAATGAGTCTCTTGTAGTCGACAGTCTTGACCATAGCCAGTACTAGTTGTCAGTAGTCGTATCAGTATTAGTAATATACCAAATACCGCATAAATTACCGTTTTATATCTTACAGTAATTTTACAATGGTAATTTACCGGTAAGTGGTAAATTACCAAACATTTTTACTACGCATTAAATGTTCATTTTACTCTTAAATGATCAATTATTTCTGTGTTTACGGTTTACTTCCAAATGACTCACCAGGCGCTATTCGCTAGCCAGTACCAGTGTGGGAAATAAGGCGGTGGCACAGGGCAAATGACCAGTTTAAAAATTGCCTGGACCAGTTTAAAAATTAAATCGGAGGGGGGTCAGTGGTCCACGGGAACACAAAGGGTACGTTCAGTAACCCTCTTTGATGGCAGCGCTTACTAAGCGATGTGAGATTTTTACTACTGTATGCTTTTTCGCGTTTCCGGTTTTGACGTCATGATGCTCAGCGCTTGCCGTAGCGCTTGACTGTTGAACACTTGGCAGTCGAAAAGTTGGCGCGGGATTTAAAAATTAAATTCCAACAATTTTATTCCTACAGTAATTGTATTAGTAATTTTGTTTTCTTTACAAAACTTTTTCTACCAATACCATTCAAATAGGCATAATTTTCTTAAACAATTTCATTATTTGCGAGCTCGTTTACAATTAAAAAGAGCCATTTGCGCTTCATAACGTTTTGAGGGCCAGCAAGACGTTTCCCTAACTCCTATTTCTAAAGCAGCGCTAACTTCAAAATGTCACTTTTCCGTTCAACAGCTGTTTACGTCACTGTGACGTATCGAGCCCATCAACCACACATCAAGAAAACAGCGATTTCCTTGAGATTTTCGTTACTGAACGTACCCTAAGAAAACTCAAGGGTAACCAGAGTTCAGACATTAAAACTCTAACATTTTCATTATCCACTTCTTTAGTTTAGCAGACGACGTGCCCTGGCCAGTGGTCCTGGACCAGTTTATTTATTCCAGATTAGGGGGGTCGCTGGCCTAATGTCCAGTTTAAAAAAATCCTTATTTCCCACCCTGTTACAATGTAAAGGTTCTATTATCCCCTCTGACACTATTTTACCCCGAAAAGCCGTAGTCGAAGCTCGAAGTCATTTAGAATATTTTAGCAGACGACGTATTGGATGAACTCTCCTATTTCTTAGATTTTGGTGTAATTCAGGAATATGTTAGTAGTTTTGGGGTAATATAGTGTTCCCCCGTTTGCCGTGAAAGGCTGGCGAAGCTGGGTAAACGTAATCCTTGACTTGTAAATGATACTCCTTAAGTTTAACTGTAGGTTTTGTGGTTTTAAATAGCGCTGTTATAATTTTGTTACAATTTTAAACATGGAGCCAAGTTTTATTATTGTTATTCGTACAGTTTCAAAGTGAGATATAAATAGCCCATCCACTTACTCCTCATCTTTTCCAATGGGAAAGGAAAAGAACCAAGGCTTAATGATTATAAGCTGTGTTAATTTATAATTAATAACACATCATTCGGGAATAAGAATTATTAGGGTAAGTCTTCTTTATTAAAAATTTTATCATTAAGTGTTCTACATTAATTTGGTTAATAAACTACCATTTGGACTATAGAGTAGTGGCACTCCATGTTAACTACCCATAGAGCTTAATACAGTCAAAGGCAAGTAGGTGCCATTACTCTATTTGCCCCTTAATTATTTCTACATTAAAGTGATTATGATTGTGAGTGTTCTTTTAAGCCCAACTAAGAGAGGATGAAACGCAAGAAAAGTCCATTGCTGCACCGTAAAAGCGGGGGTGGATCGGGGCCAGGAAGCGATGGTAGTAGAACGCCTAAACAGAGCACACCTCCGACCTCAAGTTCTTCTTTACTTGTAGTACCCAACAGTTCCGTGGTCTCGTCTTCGGGTACGCCTGCGCAAAGTCACGCCAACGCTGCTCTTCCCGCTGAAGAATATTTTAGTAGCGAGGAATTGACGGATTGGGTAAGAACGCCCCCCCCCCATTCAATTCAATTCAATTCACTCTTAATTTGGTATTAATAACATTACGAACCCTCCTCTGTACTTATTATTACCGAATTATTTGACTGAACAGGAAAATAGAGATGAGAATGACATTGACATTTTTGAGCAATAGAAGGCGCTATAAGATTTGTGGGTGCAGTCGAAATATAAGCAGACGAAGTTTCCCAATGAAATATAATTACATTGATCCGTTTTTGATATTAGAGCTGGTTTCCATACAAAATTAACCTCCGTTCGTTGACAGAGCCGCAATTTGGGCCTAGAAAAGATATTTTGACCCGATTCAGACGTAACTGGTCAAAATTTTTGAGAGTGTTAAGTGCCTTTTTATTCTCCTAAAGTTTCCCGTGCTCGTTACCTACGGAATAAGTAGGTAATCGATAGGCAAAAATAACAAGAATCGTATAGATTGCTTAAATTAATTGTTTATTATGTCAAGTTAATTGATATTAAATAGAAATTAAATACACTTAAAAGGTTAGGGAGTTAGGGGTTTTAGCCAATGAAAATAATATTAATATATCAATAGTGATCACTCTTAACAAAGAGGGGAGTCCCGATTCTTGAATATAAGGGAAGCAAGGGTGCCAACTCACCAGGGTGTGAAGAGCCATTCAGTGTCTTAGCCGAGGCCCACAAACGAAGCGCGAACTGAGGAACGAACGCGCGGACGTAATACTTATAATAATAATTCGTAAAGTAAAAGGAAGGTCTTTACTTTAACCCGCAACTTAAGAAGTTCTAAGCTTAAGTGGAGCGCGACATTAACAGTACATAGATGGTCTACTGTCTATACTTCCAATTAGGTATTAGCGTTACTCCTACACTAACTAACTGACGTGATGACTCAAGGGGTTTTTATACGCCCGCGCCCAAACCTCCTTCCTACTAGGGCAAAGTACTAAGCGCCCCCTAGGCGCTAAAAAGATAAGAGTAGGCCTACAGCAAGGTCTACATTAAGCCTACAGCTAGGCCTATAACCTAGCAGAGTAAATGACTGACTGAGTTGGCGTTCCGGTGCATTCCCCCACACGAAAAAAACGAAGCTCCCCTGTTAAGGTACTTAATACGGGTAATGAAAATAGGAACGGGACGATGGTAGAAAAATGTTCTTGCGAGCAATCGTTCTCCGATATGGGCAGTCCCGTACGTGATGGTGACAGCCACAGCGATGACAAACGAGGCCACGGATTGGACGACCAACCCGCGGAACCCGTAAATAATCGGAGGACGGCGGGACAGACGGGGTTGGAAGTAGTGGTTGTGCCGAAGGATCATCTGGTGGGATGTCAGACGTTGGTCGAGGTTGATTGGACACCAGAGCAGTCGCTGAGGACAATGTTGCTGGCGCCGATTGGGTGGTTGTTGCCGATGGTGACATGTGGCGAGGGTGTCGAAGCTCCGAGAAACGCCGAGGTAATTCGACGGAATCACTGCCAGACGAAGGTGGCAGGGTCGGAGAACACTCCAACTGACGGTCAACGAGATCTTGGTCATCGGGAAAAAGTTGTAGAACATCCCCATCCTCGATAGTTGCGGCCTTAGGACAATGGTGTTCGGTGAATGATATCAAGTCCCCACGGCAAGCCAGACAAGCACAATACTGCCAGCCGTTTTGCCTCAGGGAATCCTGGTTAATAATACAAAAGGGTTTAGTATCCATAATTACGACGGCTTGAAAAATCAATGGTTTATTCCGAAAGTGCATGGTGATAGATGGCAAGACACCAAGGATATTAGATGATGGTAGTAAGGGCCAAGCGACATGTACATCGTCTAACATGGCACGTGGGATAGCTAAAGAGAGTGAGCTATCTTGAGATATGTAAGAGTGGAGGCCAGAAGTGATGATGTTCACCGGAGCGGCAACCATCACTGATAATGGGAAAGTTCTTTGTGGTCGGCCTTCCACAGAGATTTGGAATTCAGCCAGTGGTGTCTAGAAGAATTAAAATATATTAGTGGCGTGCCATTCGTGAAATCTCCCAAGGAGGGGCATAAATAAGTTGGCGACTAAAATCAAAATGGTCCTGTGTTAACGGTGGCATCGGATGATTATGCAGATACACATGAGCATCATATCGAGAGCGCAATTTCTGGTGATGCGGCGCAGGAGCATGGTAATATGTATCTCGATCTGGTCCGTTGGGCAATACCTTGCGACGGAAAACAACTTCTCGTACAAATCCCATGTTGAAGGGCATCAACGTTTCGGGAGTTAGAAACGGGTACTGTTGAGAGAGAGTTGCTTGCAACGGTGGCGAAGAAACAGCATCATCCGAACTATCAGCACTTGAAGAGGAAGTACTATCAACGCGTCCATGTTTTGGTATTCGAGGCAAACTAGTCCTAGGAGATGGAGGAACGTACTGGGGAGCAGTACTTGGACCTGGTTGAGGGGATAGTGGTGCCGTTGGTGGATTATCTTCAGAGTCGCTATGCGGTGTCGACCTTCTTGGAGATGGTTCTGGGTTTCGTTCCTGGGGAAGTTGAAATCTATCCGAAGTACGGTATAGTTTCAGATGAGCGATATTCTGCAAGGAACGTTGACCTGTGGCGATGTCCTGGATTTCATATCGTAATTCGTCAATTTTTCTGACGACTACATAGGGTCCTTCCCATTTCGGGGCTAGCTTGGCGGAAAAATATGTAGCACCATGGGAAAGTGGATGAGTTTCCTTCCAGACCAACATACCGTCCTCCAATTCCCAATCCTCTCTTCGGAGATTATAATATTTACGTTGTTTTGCCTGCATTCGTTCAATATGGGTTCTAGCTAGTCGGATCTCCCTTTTAAATTGATCTATACGATCCTCTAATGCGGTCGGAACCATATCAATATCCCGAGGTATAAAAGGTTCTAGAGGAAGGTCCCACGGTAGGCGGGCTTCTCTTCCGTGATTAAGATAAAAAGGAGTACGACCTGTGGTCTCATGGGGGCTAGTATTCAACGAAAACTCCAACAAATCTAAGGTACGGTCCCAATTCCTATGTTCGTTACCTACATGGATTCCCAATAGTATGCCAATAGATTTATTTACGCGCTCAGTGGCGTTGGTTTGGGGATGGTAAGGTGTGGTGTAGGTGCATCTAATTTTAAAAAGTTCGCACGTTTCCTTCCATACCCTAGAGACAAACTGAGTCCCGTTATCAGATAGTATTGCTTTTGGAGCGCCCCAGCGAAGGATTAATGTTTTCAAAGTGCTACTCACTGCCTCTGCGGTAATGGTACGTAACGGTGTAAATTGGACATAACGGGTGTAATAATCAACATAGACCAAGATATACCGATTACGGGCAGTGCTTAAAGGTAAGGGTCCCATTAAGTCCACTCCCACTAAGTCCCAAGGACTTTCAACTATGGTGGAGTGCATTAATCCTGGAGTCTTTGTATTTCTCCCTTTATACTGTTGACACGGTAAACAGGTTGCTACAAATAGGGACACATCCTTACGCAAAGTAGGCCAATAAAAACGAAATCTTATTCGGGCATCGGTATTATCCCGTCCCCGATGACCAGCAGTTAAATGGGTGTGGTATAGATGTAGGGCTTGGGGTCGTAAGCTACTAGGTAGATAGATCTTTCGAGGTTGTGTGCCATACCGCTTGCGATACACGATACCATCCAGAATCTCAAAGAGAGGGTGATGGTCTTGGTCTTCTCCCAATTGCGTTCTTAGCGCACCAATTGTTGGATCTTGAATTTGTTCCCGACGTACGTCGTCCAAAGTAAAAGCGGCCAGTACTGGAGGTACTGGAGGCGGCAGGACGTGAACAGGCGGGGGTCTTTGTCGCAGAACAGCCCCTAGGGTGTACCCGGAAGCTGGAATATCCCTAGATAGAGCGTCCGCAACGACATTCTCGACGCCCTTTCTGTACTCGATTTTAAACTTATATGATTGTAAATACATTATCCAACGCAATACTCTAGCTGAGGGTTCTTTACGAGTGTAGAGCCACTGCAATGCCTTATGATCGGTGATCACAGTAAATTCCTTACCATCAAGGAAATGGCGAAATCGATTAATGGCCCAATATATGCCTAAACATTCTTGCTCGTAGGTTGAATAATTTTTCTCAGCAGCGTTTAACAAGGTGGATGCGTAAACAATCGGATACTCCAGTTTTCCTTCCTTTTGACTAATCATAGCGCCTAATCCTATTTTACTGGCATCCGTCGTTAGAAATATAGGCTTATCAGGGTCGAAGTGGTAAACAGGGTTTTCATTAGCTAATATTATGGCCTGTTTGAGCTTAACATAGGCATCCTCACATTCTCCTGACCAGTACCATTCTACATTTTTACGTTTAAGCCTATATAAAGGGGCGGCTAGTTCTGCATACCTGGCTATAAATCGGCTATGCCAGCCAGTGAAGCCTAAAAACCTAGATAAGGATTTGACATCCGTTGGTCGAGGAAAGTGTTTAATTACCAGCGTTTTATCAGGGTCAATGTGTATTCCCCTGCTATCAACTATATGACCCAAGATACGAGTGGACGGTTTTGCAAAATGACATTTAGTTAGATTTAAGGTTAGTCCCGCCTGTTTTAGTTTCCGGAAGACATACTCTAAGGCCCTTGCATGTTCCTTCCATGTACGCGAGGCAACTATCAGGTCATCTAAGTACACAAATAAGGTAAAGTGATTCCGTTCCCTAAATAGTTCGTCCATGAGCTTCTGGAATGTCGTGGGCGCATTACATAATCCGAAAGGCATCACGAGAAATTCAAATTTACCAAAGGGAGAGGAGAAAGCAGTTTTAGGGATACTGTCTGTCGCCATTGGGACCTGAAAATACCCGCTTTTTAGATCTAGCGTAGTTATAAATTTCGGTTTATTTAATCCTAATAGTATTTCTTCTATCTGAGGTAAAGGATAGGGGTCCGGTTTGGTGACCTTATTAAGGGGTCGGTAGTCCACACAAAACCTCCATCCTCCTTCCCGTTTCGTAACCAAACAAATTCCAGAAGACCAGGGACTTCGTGACGGGCGAACTATTCCTGCTTGTAGCATCTTATCAATATGCTCCTTAATGATAGCACGCTTAGAATCCGAGCAACGATAGGCGAACGTTCGAATAGGTTTCGCATCTCCCGTATCTATTAAGTGTTCTGTGATGTAAGTACGTCCAACGGTGGTAGAGGTAATGGAAGGAAATTTTGCTAATAATTGGCTTAACTCTTGGAATTGACAAGGGGTCATAGTGCTTCCCTCTACAGATTGACTTAATTCTTGCTGTGACCCTCCCAAATCGGTGGTACCAATAACGATCGGAGGGGCAGGTAATAACGTGTAAGGGGCGTTATTTAAGGTAATAACCAGGGTTGGGAAGTCTATGTTAGCCTTATTCACTAGCAAAAAGTCAGCTCCTAGAATTATATCACAAAATAGATCCGGGACAATGTGAAATTCATGTTTAAATGTAGTCCCACAAATGGTAAACGCGAAATCTATCGTACCCTTAGTGAAAAAATAATGTCCATTAGGCATGAAAATACACTCCTCTGTATGCCGAGTAAAAGTATCAGGATCCTGCTCTAATGTATCGGTTACTATTTCTAAATACGTTCTGGTAGATATAACGCTAATTTCAGCTCCCTGATCAACTCGTGCGAATTTCAAAATATGGTTATCGGGAGTAGGAATTCGAAGGGGTAAAGCGAAAGATAAACTTTTAATATTAGATTGACTAGAGGAAGCGGAGGCTAAAATATGGGCGGCTGGAGGGAATATAAATTTGCAAGAAGGGCGCCCTCGTCGTTCCTTCCTGCTTATTGGTTTCCCGATTTCTTAAACCGTTTGCTTTGTGTAGGGCCACGTCCCTCAGACCTACTAGGCCCAAACTTTCTATCGGGACAATTAGGTCTTATATGTCCAGGTTGGTTACACTCTCGACAAATTAACTTGGGAGAGTTGACCTTGGGCTCAGGACAAGGGGAGAGGGGTTTATCCAGAATGGGATTATCTCTCGATTGGGAAGAGCGACTACTTGAAACGGAACTACTGCCTCCTTTCCCGCTTTTCATGACTCTACGTTCTACTTTCTGCGCATATAACAATAATTCCGACAAAGAGGTAAACCTTTGACATAAGTATACGCTAAGACTAGGATGGATATTTTCCTCTAAAATTGGCAGTAATTCTGCTTCCGGAAGGGGTTCGCGCAAGGAGAAATTCATATTTTGAATTCTCTCAAAATAAGCTACCACAGTTTCGTTAGCTCTTTGCTTGGCTAAATTTATTTCCATGCGGAGATCCCTCTCCTTCAATAGGGGCATAAAGTAATTCCTAAATTGAGTCTTAAATCGATCTAAACTAGTCTCTAGGTCCATTCGTTCCTGCCGATACCACACTCTAGCTCCCTCGATTAACATAGTTGGCATTAACCGCAATATGTCGGCATCGCGTAATGAATATAACCGTTGAAAGCCTTCCAACTGAAACATAAAATCCGCAGCTTCCGCCCGTTCACCGTTAAACTTAAATTCGGGGGTCGGAAGACGCGTATTGAAAGGTGTAGGAACCGGAAGTGGATTAGGGTTCACATTGCCGGGGGTGTTAGAAAGGTTTAGAGCGCTAAAATAACTGCTCATTAAGTCCGTTAAATGACTAATTTTATCATCTAGACTTGGTTGTGGGGGTGCAGAAGGTGTGGAACCCGCGGGAAATGAAACCGAGGCGGCTGAAGCCTGTGATAAAGAACAACTAGTACCAAATCCTCCAAACCGTGGAAAAGATATAGGCCTACTACTGGCTTGATTAATGCCGGGACCAAACATGGGGGTTGAAGTTTGAAAAAGCGGAGGCGCGGTTGGCAAACCCTGTGTACTACTTCCAGTTGGGTTACGCGAAGCTCGGTTAACGCCGGGACCAAACATAGGTGTTGAAGTTTGGAAAAGGGAAGGTGCGGTTGGTAAAACCTGTACACCACTGCTAGTCGGGTTACTTAAAGTCATAGGTCTACTTCCAGCACAAGACAAGAGGGGGTTTACTGTACTAGCAGGGACATGTATACCAGTAGTAGTAGATGGTAAAGAACTTGGAACCACTGTCTTAGGTATTGTGCTCGAAGAAGCCGAGAACATAGCTGAAGTACCGGGTGTTAAACTAGAACTAGAAGGAACTGAGCTTTGCGCTCTTCGCGCTAACTGAGATGAAATACGTTGAGCGTTGCGTCGCGCGTAAGCCTCAATGCGCCTAAGATGGATTGACTTCGGTTTATTACGAGACTGAGGAACATTAAAAGGATTAGGGAAACCCCCTACATCCGAATCCGATGAACTAGATTCACTCGCTCGCCGCATGACTCACGAGGAACGGGAAAGATAAAATTGGTCTACGATAGGCCTAAACGTGTCTGGAAGGTACACGTATCAATGGGGGCTCAAGAAACGTGTCCTGGCAAGCTCGCCAATTATTAAAAGGTTAGGGAGTTAGGGGTTTTAGCCAATGAAAATAATATTAATATATCAATAGTGATCACTCTTAACAAAGAGGGGAGTCCCGATTCTTGAATATAAGGGAAGCAAGGGTGCCAACTCACCAGGGTGTGAAGAGCCATTCAGTGTCTTAGCCGAGGCCCACAAACGAAGCGCGTACTGAGGAACGAACGCGCGGACGTAATACTTATAACAGTAATTCGTAAAGTAAAAGGAAGGTCTTTACTTTAACCCGCAACTTAAGAAGTTCTAAGCTTAAGTGGAGCGCGACATTAACAGTACATAGATGGTCTACTGTCTATACTTCCAATTAGGTATTAGCGTTACTCCTACACTAACTAACTGACGTGATGACTGTCAAGGGGTTTTTATACGCCCGCGCCCAAACCTCCTTCCTACTAGGGCAAAGTACTAAGCGCCCCCTAGGCGCTAAAAATATAAGAGTAGGCCTACAGCAAGGTCTACATTAAGCCTACAGCTAGGCCTATAACCTAGCAGAGTAAATGACTGACTGAGTTGGCGTTCCGGTGCAAGTATTAGTAGGAATTGTAGAGTATTTTTGAAACTAGCCCTTGGGACCAGTGACCCCCCCCCCCTCTAGTGTTCAAAATAATAAGAGTGTCACTATTCTCACCCCCCGGGTAGAAATAGGCGGAAGCCTATTCCTACCCTAGGTGAAAATAGTGTAGAGGCTATATCCACCCTACCACGTAACTAAGAATATAGAATCCGTAGATTTTATTTCCACCCTACCACGTGACTAAGAACTGAGGTAAGGGCCGCGGTAGTGTGAAAATAGCTTGGGCGCTATTTTCACCGCCCAGTGAAGTCTACCCCGGGTGAACATAGCGTAGATTTTATTTCCACCCTACCATGTGACTAAGTCTAAGACTTTTCAAAATGTTAGCCATACATTTAAAGATTATGCACTATATGGAAATTATTACGAGAAGTTTCCAAAACATTTAAATAACGCTAGAAAACCTAAAATAACTTATACCATAAGCTATTTTTGGACAACATAGGTTAACTTTAGACCACGTTAGGATTATTTTGGACCCTAATGTCATTTCGGTAAAAAATTGCTTTTATAATTAAACCATGGAAACTGTTCATGTTGGGAGAACTTTTGAATACATAAAAAGATCCGTATGTACACATGTAAAGTTATTGGATGTTTCACTGTTCTGGCATGGGTAAAGAATGCGCGTGAGGAAATTTATTTTCACTCTACAGGATAGGTAACTCCCTATCTCGAGCGACAGCTTATTCTGTATATACTCTGTTACAACATCGGTTGTCAGCACGCGCAAACCTAGGTCTCTATGTAACCTAGCCTTGCGCGTGCTGACAAGAGACAAAAAACTTCAAAATATTTTAAACGATTTTAAATCCTGAAGATCCTGAAGTTTTTTGTCTCTTGACAGCACGCGCAAGGCTAGGTTACATAGAAACCTAGCTTTACGCATTCTGACAACCAATGTTGTAACAGAGTATATACAGAATAAGCTGTCATGGGATATAGGGAGTTGCCGATCCTATAGCGTGAAAAAAAATTCCGCACGCGCATTCTTTATCCATGGTTCTGGTTTGCAGTGAGTTGAAAACACTTTTTTTGATGATGCCAATAGAGTAATGACCCAGTGTATATCAACGTCATATCATCTATATTTTTGCTCATTGTTACAGGGTTCATACAACTATTGGAAAACAAATTTCCCTGAGATTTCCAGGTTGTTACCCTATACTTCCCTGAATTTTCCATGTTTTTCCCGTATATAGAGTATCCTACGGAGCAAATGTTAACGAAGGAGGGGGGGGGCAAATATGACTATTACATAATCAAAGGACATCCCCGTATCTCTAAAATAACCAGAGTTATGAGCCTCCAAAGTTTAGTGTAATGTTAATTCTATGGAGGGGATGTTTATGAACATTTTGCTTAATTAGTAAAAGGAATGACCAAAATATTCTTGGCCGCATGGCGTCACGCGGAAGTGCGGTCACGTGGTAGGGTAGGAATAGTAGTCAGACAGACTATTTTCACCCGGGAGGGGGGTGAGAATAGCGCGTAGGCTATTTCCACCCGAGGGTGAGAATAGACACTCTCAAATAATAAACTGGTCTCTGGACTGGTCCCTGCTTTGGTTCTGTAGATTTGCAATTGATAAAGTGGTCCCAAGGACCAGTAACCCCCACCTCTTGAATATAAAAAGTAGTCTGGCTCGGGCTCACGAAATTTTCACTTTCTAAGGAAATCTCAACTCAGGCTCAAATTTGATTATTTAAATAACGGGTCTCAGCTCAGGCTCGGGCTCATCCTTATAATAAGTTTGAGCTCAGCTCGGACTCAAATTTAATAGTTTAAATAACGGGACCCGGCTCGGGAACATCGCTTTATAAAGTTCGGGCTCAAGCGGGGCTCAATATTTAACTTCGAGCTCACGTCAGTCTCAGCTCCTAAAACTCGTTGAGGATTCACCTCGGTCACATTTTTCTTCTCTTATACATAATTTACACGCAAGGAGGATTCTTACCATTTGCACAAGGAGACCGGGCAACTTAGAGTGTAAAATAGCAGACGATTTTACACTCCAAGTCGCTTGGTCTCCTTGTGTTAATGGTAGGAATCCAACACGCCTGTAAACTATGTATTAGATTACGCAAGTACTACCAAAGAGAATATACCAAGAGGAGCAGAAAGTCTAGCCTTTCACAAGGCTTTTGAAAAGCCCAGTCACGGTTTCGGAGTAACTAGATCCAGTTTTGTTGATTGGCTAAGCAGCGACGCCTGTTATGGGTTAAATTATGTCGGCTGCTTATTTTTGGTGGTGGCAAAGGGTTGATCTCTGGTTTGTCCGTTGCAGCGTGGGAAATAAGGCGGTGGCACAGGGCAAATGACCAGTTTAAAAATTTGCCTGGACCAGTTTAAAAATTAAATCGGAGGGGGGTCAGTGGTCCACAGGACCATTAAAAAAATTCAAGGTTTTCCAGAGTCCAGACACTAGCTAATATATTTTAATTATCCACTTCTTCAATTTAGCAGGCGACGCGCCCTTGTCAGTGGTCATGGACCAGTTTATTTATTTCAGGCCATAGGGGCCGCTGGCCCAATGTCCAGTTTGAAAAAAATCCTTTTTTCCCACCCTGGTCCGTTGACGTACTAAAGGTAATTTTTAAGCAGACGACGCGGTCACGTGAACAACCGGAATTTGTTTCTCAAAATTCAGAGCCGGTCCCCATTTCCAAAGTTTCTGCTCCTCTTGGTATATTCTCTTTGGTACTACCACCTCCAACCTACTAAAGAAGTGGAATTTCCTGCCATCTATGGCCGCATAAATGGAAAGCTTAAGTATTGTTTCACTCTGTTTATGGATTTCCGTAAAGGAAGAGCCTTAGCTCATTATTTTGTGCAGTAGTACATAGGTACAGATAATACAGGTTTAGTGAACTCGGTCTCGGGATCAACGGATTATGGATAGATTTCTTTACCGGTTTTCAATCCTTTCCCCTGCATGACTCCATTAACTCGATTAAGACGAATAGAATGTGTAGAACCGTCAGGGCCGGAAATAAGCACAGGACACTGGACATTGTCCAATAAAATTTTAAAATGTCCCATAATTTTTTAAAAAACTAAGGGGGTCACTGGACATTTTGACCAATAAATTTTCCCAAGTTTTGATAGCTTGACTATGGAGATGCGACACTATTTTTGCACATTCCAGTGGACAATGTCCAATAAATTTTCCAGTCAAACAGGGGGTCACTGGACACATGTCCTACAAGAAACTTTTCTTATTTCCGGCCCTGAGAACCGTTCGAAAATTCTAGGAGAGCGGTCGCTCTCTTAGATAAGACTTGATTATACAAAAACGAGTTTTGCTTTGCAGTCCTTAAAAAACTGCATTTATACACAATCCGCGACACTTTTTCAAACCCACAAAGGGCCAGAAATTAGATTTTATTTTATGAATTGCAGTTTGAAATTAAGTTTAATCGATATGAGAAATTTGGTTTTAATTGCGTAGTTCAAACATTTGTTATGATTAGAAATTTTACAACAAAAACGGGTATAAATGCGGCGTTTCGAGATAAAGGGAGCTTAGATTTTCACGTATGAAATTATATAGAATCTGTTCCCCTAAAAACTTATCCCTGTCAAATAATTAAGGCGAAAAAATAGAAAATGAGCTTTTAGCATTTTAATTTTTCAGTCTGGAAGAGATAAGAACACTTAGTTCGAGTAAAATGTCGCTTTACTACTCCTAAAATGAGGTCCCTCATTCTGATTTGTGGCTTTAAAAGCAGTGTCGTATTTCTGACATTTATCATACATTCAGAAAAGGTGTTCATATGTGTGTTGTTACATCTTGTATAAGGTTTAAACTTCAATTCGAACTCGAGTCATAATCGTCCTTGATTTAGCTCTTTGTTCCGAAACGCCGCATTTATACCCGTTTTTGTTGTAAAATTTCTAATCATAACAAATGTTTGAACTACGCGATTAAAACCAAATTTCTCATATCGATTAAACTTAATTTCAAACTGCAATTCATAAAATAAAATCTAATTTCTGGCCCTTTGTGGGTTTGAAAAAGTGTCGCGGATTGTGTATAAATGCAGTTTTTTAAGGACTGCAAAGCAAAACTCGTTTTTGTATAATATCTGTCCCTTTTTGGGGAGAAACGTTATTTGGGAATAAATTAGTTCCGGAATAGTCAAACTCATTCGTCCAATTTTTTAAGACTAATTATATTGTATTTCACTAAATCGTAACTTACATTTGGAAATTGGAATGGTCGGATAATACAATGCACTGTATAAAAACACTCTATGCTAAATATTCGTTGAAACCATGTGAAAATTATAAAAAATTTCCAACTATTTCATTGTGATCATTTAACCTTAGGCTTAGAAAGACAAAAATAGGCCCAAAACGTTTTAAAAAATCACGTGAACTTAATTAGAGAATCAAAATGGTGAAATTAAGCGCGAGATTTGAATTGAAACTTTTATTGAAATGCAGCGCGTGCTGGCGCGTGAGCTAGCGCGTGCTTTAAAAATATTTTTTTTGAAACCTATACAAAAAGGCCAAGTTAACCTAACACTACGAGAAATGAGATACTATAGCTTTTCAGCCTTTGCTAGTGCTGTAAGGTTAGGCTGTGAAAAAAGTGTACCCCCTTGGTCGCGAAACCTTGGGTCTAACTCGCAAAAATTTTTCCACCTCATAATGTTAAGCTCCATAGAGTTTAACATTATGATTTCGGATTGAGTATAAATAGAAAATCCCTGACGGGATTTTCTTAATACCGCCTCTAATGCTAAAGGAGGGTTCTTTGATTGGCCGTAACTTGTTTCGTATTGTGTTTGCTACTTTGAAATTTTGCCAGTGAACTAAAATATGGGCCCTTATTTGGTGGTTAAAATTTCAAAGAGATCCAACTAATAGTTAATTCTATAATGAAAAAAGTTGTTAAGGGTGGTTTTAGAATCCATAAAATTAATCCGACATTTGGTGAAAGATACAATATTCTTCCATAGATATAACATGGGAATTTTATAAAAAAAGAGCATTTTCTCCGAAGGCATATAAGAAAACTAATCACTCGTTACGTTTGGGAACCATCTTAAATGAAAGATAACACTTCATTCTACCGACTTTTCAAGTTTCATAAAGATCAATTAAGTTTAAGTATTGATTTTTATCATTATTAACACATACTTTGACTTACGTTGTTTTGGTTATTGGAATTACAGCGTTTTACCACTGTTATTTAGCCCTAATTTTTTAAATTGGACTTACGGCGTTTCTGTCGTGATTCACGCCGTTAGAGGGATATTAAGCAAGAAAAACATGGCGTTTGAGCTCTTGTAGGTGCTTTGCCCGGGTGTTTGTTGTTGCTTGTAGGTGCTTGTGGATACTTGTAGGTGCTTGTGGATAATTGTAGGTGCTTGTGGGTACTTGTGGGTTCTTGTAGGTACTTGTGGGTGCTTGAAGGTACTTGTGGGTGCTTGAAGGTACTTGTGGGTGCTTGAAGGTGCTTGTGGGTGTTTGAAGGTGCTTGTGGGTGCTTGTGGGTACTTGTAGGTACTTGTGGGTACTTGTGGGTACTTGTGGGTACTTGTAGGTACTTGTGGGTACTTGTAGGTACTTGTGGGTACTTGTAGGTACTTGTGGGTGCTTGTAGGTACTTGTGGGTGCTTGTAGGTACTTGTGGGTGCTTGTAGGTACTTGTGGGTGCTTGTAGGTACTTGTGGGTGCTTGTAGGTACTTGTGGGTGCTTGTAGGTACTTGTGGGTGCTTGTAGGTACTTGTGGGTGCTTGTAGGTACTTGTGGGTGCTTGTAGGTACTTGTGGGTGCTTGTAGGTACTTGTGGGTGCTTGTAGGTACTTGTGGGTGCTTGTAGGTACTTGTGGGTGCTTGTAGGTACTTGTGGGTGCTTGTAGGTACTTGTGGGTACTTGTAGGTACTTGTGGGTACTTGTAGGTGCTTGTGGGTGCTTGAAGGTACTTGTGGGTGCTTGAAGGTGCTTGTGGGTGCTTGTAGGTGCTTGTGGGTGCTTGTAGGTACTTGTGGGTACTTGTAGGTACTTGTGGGTACTTGTGGGTGCTTGTAGGTACTTGTAGGTACTTGTGGGTGCTTGTAGGTACTTGTGGGTGCTTATAGGTACTTGTGGGTGCTTGTAGGTACTTGTGGGTGCTTGTAGGTACTTGTGGGTGCTTGTGGGTACTTGTGGGTGCTTGTGGGTACTTGTGGGTGCTTGTAGGTACTTGTGGGTGCTTGTGGGTGCTTGTAGGTACTTGTGGGTGCTTGTAGGTACTTGTGGGTGCTTGTAGGTATTTGTGGGTGCTTGTAGGTGCTTGTGGGTGCTTGTAGGTACTTGTGGGTGCTTGTAGGTACTTGTGGGTGCTTGTAGGTACTTGTGGGTGCTTGTAGGTACTTGTGGGTGCTTGTAGGTGCTTGTGGGTGCTTGTAGGTATTTGTGGGTGCTTGTAGGTATTTGTGGGTGCTTGTAGGTGCTTGTGGGTGCTTGTAGGTACTTGTGGGTGCTTGTAGGTACTTGTGGGTGCTTGTAGGTACTTGTGGGTAGTTGTGGGTACTTGTGGGTAGTTGTGGGTGCTTGTGGGTGCTTGAAGGTACTTGTGGGTACTTGCCCCGGGTGCTTGTGGGCGCTTGCCCCGTGTACTTGTGGGTGTTTGTAGGTACTTGTGGGGGCTTGTAGGTACTTGTGGGTACTTGCCCCGGGTGTTTGTGGGTACTTGCCCCGGGTGTTTGTGGGTACTTGCCCCGGATGTTTGTAGGTACTTGCCCCAGGTGCTCCTGGGTGCTTGCCCCGGGTGCTTGCCCCGGGTGCTTGTAGGTACTTGCTCCGGGTGCTTGTAGGTACTTGCTCCGGGTGCTTGTAGGTACATGCTCCGGGTGCTTGTAGGTGCTTGTGAGTGCTTGTAGGTACATGCTCTGGGTGCTTGTAGGTACATGCTCTGGGTGCTTGTAGGTACTTGTGGGTGCTTGTAGGTACTTGTGGGTGCTTGTAGGTACTTGTGGGTGCTTGTAGGTACTTGTGGGTGCTTGTAGGTACTTGTGGGTGCTTGTAGGTACTTGTGGGTGCTTGTGGGTGCTTGTGGGTACTTGTGGGTGCTTGTAGGTACTTGTGGGTGCTTGTGGGTGCTTGTGGGTACTTGTGGATGCTTGTAGGTACTTGTGGGTGCTTGTAGGTACTTGTGGGTGCTTGTAGGTACTTGTGGGTGCTTGTAGGTATTTGTGGGTGCTTGTAGGTGCTTGTGGGTGCTTGTAGGTACTTGTGGGTGCTTGTAGGTACTTGTGGGTGCTTGTAGGTACTTGTGGGTGCTTGTAGGTACTTGTGGGTGCTTGTAGGTGCTTGTGGGTGCTTGTAGGTATTTGTGGGTGCTTGTAGGTATTTGTGGGTGCTTGTAGGTATTTGTGGGTGCTTGTAGGTATTTGTGGGTGCTTGTAGGTACTTGTGGGTGCTTGTAGGTACTTGTGGGTGCTTGTAGGTACTTGTGGGTAGTTGTGGGTGCTTGTGGGTGCTTGAAGGTACTTGTGGGTACTTGCCCCGGGTGCTTGTGGGCGCTTGCCCCGTGTACTTGTGGGTGTTTGTAGGTACTTGTGGGGGCTTGTAGGTACTTGTGGGTACTTGCCCCGGGTGTTTGTGGGTACTTGCCCCGGATGTTTGTAGGTACTTGCCCCAGGTGCTCCTGGGTGCTTGCCCCGGGTGCTTGTAGGTACTTGCCCCGGGTGCTTGTAGGTACTTGCCCCGGGTGCTTGTAGGTACTTGCTCCGGGTGCTTGTAGGTACTTGCTCCGGGTGCTTGTAGGTACATGCTCCGGGTGCTTGTAGGTGCTTGTGAGTGCTTGTAGGTACATGCTCTGGGTGCTTGTAGGTACATGCTCTGGGTGCTTGTAGGTACTTGTGGGTGCTTGTAGGTACTTGTGGGTGCTTGTAGGTACTTGTGGGTGCTTGTAGGTACTTGTGGGTGCTTGTAGGTACTTGTGGGTGCTTGTAGGTACTTGTGGGTGCTTGTAGGTACTTGTGGGTGCTTGTAGGTACTTGTGGGTGCTTGTAGGTACTTGTGGGTGCTTGTAGGTACTTGTGGGTGCTTGTAGGTACTTGTGGGTGCTTGTAGGTACTTGTGGGTGCTTGGAGGTACTTGTGGGTGCTTGGAGGTACTTGTGGGTGCTTGTAGGTACTTGTGGGTGCTTGTAGGTACTTGTGGGTGCTTGTAGGTACTTGTGGGTAGTTGTGGGTAGTTGTGGGTGCTTGTGGGTAGTTGTGGGTGCTTGTAGGTACTTGAAGGTACTTGTGGGTACTTGCCCCGGGTGCTTGTAGGTACTTGAAGGTACTTGTGGGTACTTGCCCCGGGTGCTTGTGGGCGCTTGCCCCGTGTACTTGTGGGTGTTTGTAGGTACTTGTGGGTGTTTGTAGGTACTTGTGGGTGTTTGTAGGTACTTGTGGGTGTTTGTAGGTACTTGTGGGGGCTTGTAGGTACTTGTGGGTACTTGCCCCGGGTGTTTGTGGGTACTTGCCCCGGATGTTTGTAGGTACTTGCCCCGGGTGCTCCTGGGTGCTTGCCCCGGGTGCTTGTAGGTACTTGCCCCGGGTGCTTGTAGGTACTTGCCCCGGGTGCTTGTAGGTACTTGCTCTGGGTGCTTGTAGGTACTTGCTCCGGGTGCTTGTAAGTACTTTCTCCGGGTGCTTGTAGGTGCTTGTGAGTGCTTGTAGGTACATGCTCCGGGTGCTTGTAGGTACTTGCTCCGGGTGCTTGTAGGTACTTGCTCCGGGTGCTTGTAGGTACTTGCTCCGGGTGCTTGTAGGTACTTGCTCCGGGTGCTTGTAGGTACTTGCCCCGGGTACTTTTAGGTGCTTGTGAGTGCTTTTAGGTACTTGCCCCGGGTGCTTGTATTTACTTTGCCTCCTCCTTAGGATTAACATTACACCAAATTTTGGAAGCTCGTAACTCTAGTTATATTAGAGATACGGGGATATCCTTTGATTATGTAATAGTCCAAGTTGCCCCTTCCCTCCTTCGTTAACATTTGCTCCATAGGATACTCCATATACGAGAAAAACCTTGAAAACTCAGGGAAGTATATGGGGAAAAGCCTCATGGAAATTTGTTTTCCAAAAGTTGTATGAACCTTGTTATTAACTCATGGTTTTAGTTATATAAAATTTTACCGAGAAGCGATATCTAGTTCACTTGGGAGAAGGTATAAGATGCCTAAGTATTCGCGCGCCATAGTCCCAGGTTAGAGCATTTAGGTAGGATCGTACTGGACGAAATTGTAAAAGGCGCTCCCTCTATCTTCAAAATAGAAGCTAGTTCTCATACAAATAAAATGGCGCTACGCGGCAGCACTTAGCAATCACCTTCCGAAGGGTAGGGTCGTGTGCGAGGTACAGACTGTTAAAAAAGTCTTTGCGCGTTGCGTTTTTCGCACATATTTTACTATATTTCAAAAACTATTCAAGCTAGCGCTCTGGAATAAAGTGCGTTATAAAAGTTTTGCATTCCTCTTTCATATTTTACCCGTTCCACAGTTGTCCTTTGCATACTTATACCGGAAACCGGAAATGTCAAAATTATCAACTTTGAAAATATTGGATTCTCGAGGATATAAATGCGATTTTCGGATTCCTTGGGGTCGATTCATATTTGAAAAGTGTTAACCAAATTCAATTCGGATGAATAGGTCACGAGTAATCAGCCTTTATTCAAAATCTGGCAAACTTGGTTAGAGTGGCGATAATTCATAATCGAGTATCGAATCTTTGTCGTAATAATGCTTGTTAGATGTTATGGCACCTTATGCGAATATATATGATTGGTCTTGTGGCGCAATACTTTTAAACAAATCAGACGTTCATTAAAGGGATGGTGAAGTGGATAATAAAGTAATTTTTTTATTGATTTTTCCATTAGACAGCCTTTTTATCAACAACTTTAAATTTATCACGAGACTTGAAAAAATTTGCGCGATGTGACAATTGTGGCGCGAGACATGGAGTGTGTCACGAGAATTTTGTTAACAAAAAGGCACGGCGTTACGCGATTGGTCGGAGTTCCTTTTTTGAAACTATTCTTAAAATCTTAGCCTAATTTGAATATTAAAATCAATGGGAGGTATTTCCTGAATTTTTCATTATGCATACTGGTCTCATGATTAGTAGAAGAATCAATAAAAAAATCACTTTATTTTCCACTTCCCACTCCCTTTAAGAGAAAACTCGCGTCTTTTGAAGAGGAGAAGCGGTTTAAAAATATTGTTATTTGGGCCATGATATCATAATAATTAGAACTCACATTAATTACGTTTGGGTCTTCAGCCCAACTCATTGCAGCCCAGTGAAAATATCATTCATGATGGCATATGCGCTGCACGAGATCCCTTCAAATAGACAAATTCGACTATTCTATACATGAAACAACTTCAGAGGAGAAGGGCTTCTATGCTAGGGATGTTCGCTACGCGATTGAGCTTCTCTAAACGGAGCCTGAAGTTGGGCTATAGCCTCCCGCGTTTAGCGCAAATGTGAGGCCATTGAAAGATTTTTATTTTAGAAGCAGAAATAGGGAACAAAGTAATCTGGGCGCGCGTCAAAGTCCCGGGCCCCCTTCCTCGGGACGGTGGGATATAAAAGAAGAGGGTGGTCATATAGTGACAAAGGTAAAAAGGAATTACGTATTTTTCGCCGATCCCGTCAGCAACGTCAGCAAAACCTAGTTTAAGTGAGCAATCAGAAAATTCAAACTTTTCATCACACGTTAGAGGGAGGGCTCTATACTGGGCTATGAGTCGGACTGAATTAAACACTAACCGTTCTCCAATCCTACTTCTTAAATTAAATCTATCTCTATTGAGGCTTAATAATATAGCTGACCGCAACCAAAGCATGGGCAAAGGCGTATTTCACAACTGACGTTCAAAGCTACCGATGAAAAAACCTAAAAATTTAATTTTAAAACAAAAATGAATGCCGGTAACAATGATCACAACTGAAAATAACAGCTAACAGCTAAAACGAAACCGAACGGTAAACACTTGAAGTTGGTCTCTCTGCGCTGCTGGTCTGCTACTCGTTTCGTTTATTTTCTATGGCAAAAATACTAACTTTGGAAGGTATTGGGATATTAGGCCATTTTGTGATTTAAGATTCTTATTGTATAGGAAAGGAAACTAGCCTTTTTAAAGAAATTTTGGATAACCACTGCCATCTCAAATTAGAGAAGGCAGTGGGATAACTATTAATATCATCATTGATAACTAGTTAAACGTTTAAAAATATTTATAAAATTTGGAGGAAAATTTTCAAATAACAAGACTTCCTTCGAGTTTCAAATTGAAGAATGCTCGTGGGCTTTATTGAACTATTTTATACAAACAAGACAGTCACTTTCAGCTTGAATTGCTGCTTGATATTTTATAGGACATACCCGAGCACTTAAAGCAAGGATGAAGAGGAAAATAAAGTGATTTTCTTATCGATTCTTCTTCTAATTATAAGACCATTTTGCATAGTGAAACATCCAGGAAATACCGTCTGCGTTCTTGAACAATTTATTACAAACAAGACTGTCACTTTCAGTTTCAATTGTATTTTACTTAACCTCCCTTAGCCCTTAAACAGATTTTTAATCTTTTATTAAATGACAGACATAAACGCTAAATCGGATTCAAGTCGGGCGAGAGAGCGGTTCAATCTTAGCGTCACTTCCTTCGACCTCCAGAAATCTTGCAACGAGTCGGGACGTATGGGCTGGGCAATTGTCCTGCTGAGCCTGAAACCACACACTAAAACAATGTTTTAAGTTAGTCAAGAATAATTATCAGGTTATACCGGTCACGTCATGGGCTGGTTAGTCATACGGAGAAAAAAATACCAGCGAACAGGGCGGATCTCTATTTTTTAACATTACAATGCTTTACCTCCTAATTTCATTAGAGTTTATGTCTGTCTTTTAGAATACGATTAACAATGTGTTTAATGGGAGGGTGAAATGGAAAATCAAATAATTTTTAATCGATTCTTCTACCATTCTGCGTAGTGAAACATCCAGGATATATCTCCGAATGATTTTGAAATTCCAATTAGGTTCAGCTATTATGGATAATTTGAAATAATGACCTCCGACCCATCGCGTAGCGCCCTGCCTTCCTATTGACAAAATTCACGTGGCACGCTCCATGCCGAATGAAATTTATCGCGAGATTTAAAAAAAGTTGCTTGCGATGTGACTATCGTGGCGCGAGATATAGAGCGTGCAACGGAAATTTTGTTAACGGGAAGGCAGGGCGTTAAGCTATTAGTCAGTGGTGCTTATTTCAAATTATCTTTAAAATCTGAACCTAATTTGAATTTTAAAATCGTTCGGAGACTGTATTTCCTGAATGTTTCACTGTGCATATAATGGTCTTATAATAAGAAAAATCGATCAAAAAATCACTTTATTTTCCTCTTCATCCTTCCTTTAACGGCTAGGGGATGTCCAATAAAGTATCAAGCAACAATTGAAACTGAAAGTGACTGTCTTTTTTGTAAACAATAGTTCCATAAAGCACACGAACATTCTTCAATTTGAAACTCAGAGGAAGTCTTGTTATTTAACAATTTTCGTCCAAATTTTATAAATATATTTCAACTTTTAACTAAATATTAAAAATTATCCAAAGTTTCGTTAAACAGGGTCGTTTTCTTTCCTACACAATAAAAGTCTTAAAACACAAAATGGCCTAATATCCCAATACCTCCCAAAGCTAGTAATCTTGCCATAGAAACTAAACGAAAGGAGTAGCAGACCAGCAGCGCAGAGAGACCAACTTCAAGTGTTTACCGTTCGCGTTCTTTTTTTAGGTGTTAGCTGTTATTTTCAGTTGTGATCATTCTTACCGGCATTAATTTTTTTCATTTAATTTTTAGGCTTTTCCATTTGAACGTCAGTTGTGAAATACGCCTTTGACCATGCTTTGGTTGCGGTCGGCTATATTTTAAGCCTCAATAGAGATAGATTTAATTTTAGAAGTAGGATTGGAGAACGGTTAGTGTTTAATTCAGTCCGACTCAGCCCAGTATAGAGCCCTCCCTCTAACGTGTGATGAAAAGTTTGAATTTTCTGATTGCTCACTTAAACTACGTTTTGCTGACGTTGCTGACGGGATCGGCGAAAAATTCGTAATTCTTTTTTACCTTTGTCACTATATGACCAGCCTCTTCTTTCATATCCCACCGTCCCGAGGAAGGGGGTCCGGGACTTTGACGCGCGCCCAGATTACTCTGTTCCCTATTTCTGCTTCTAAAATAAAAATCTTTCAATGGCCTCACATTTGCGCTAAACGCGGGAGGCTATAGCCCAACTTCAGGCTCCGTTTAGAGAAGCTCAATCGAGTAGCGAACATTCCTAGCATAGAAGCCCTTCTCCTCTGAAGTTGTTTCATGTATAGAATAGTCGAATTTGTCTATTTGAAGGGATCTCGTGCAGCGCACATGCCATCATGAATGAGATTTTCACTAGGCTGCAATGAATCGGGCTTAAGACCCAGACGTAATTAATATGAGTTCTAAATATTATGATATCATGGCCCAAATAACAATATTTTTAAACCGCTTCTCCTCTTCAAAAGACGCGAGTTTTCTCTTAAAGGGAGTGGGAAGTGGAAAATAAAGTGATTTTTTTATTGATTCTTCTACTAGTCATGAGACCAGTATGCATAATGAAAAATTCAGGAAATACCTCCCATTGATTTTAATATTCAAATTAGGCTAAGATTTTAAGAATAGTTTCAAAAAAGGAACTCCGACCAATCGCGTAACGCCGTGCCTTTTTGTTAACAAAATTCTCGTGACACACTCCATGTCTCGCGCCACAATTGTCACATCGCGCAAATTTTTTCAAGTCTCGTGATAAATTTATTCAATACTGAGCGTGCCAAGAGAAAGTTGTTGATAAAAAGGCAGGGCGCTACGCGATTGGTCGGAGGTCCTTATTTAAAATTATTCGTGAAATTTCAAACTAATCGTAGTTTAAAAATCGTTCGGTGTTATTTCTTGGATGTTTCGCTGTCTAATGGAAAAATCAATAAAAAAATTACTTTATTATCCACTTCACCATCCCTTTAATGAACGTCTGATTTGTTTAAAAGTATTGCGCCACAAGACCAATCATATATATTCGCATAAGGTGCCATAACATCTAACAAGCATTATTACGACAAAGATTCGATACTCGATTATGAATTATCGCCACTCTAACCAAGTTTGCCAGATTTTGAATAAAGGCTGATTACTCGTGACCTATTCATCCGAATTGAATTTGGTTAACACTTTTCAAATATGAATCGACCCCAAGGAATCCGAAAATCGCATTTATATCCTCGAGAATCCAATATTTTCAAAGTTGATAATTTTGACATTTCCGGTTTCCGGTATAAGTATGCAAAGGACAACTGTGGAACGGGTAAAATATGAAAGAGGAATGCAAAACTTTTATAACGCACTTTATTCCAGAGCGCTAGCTTGAATAGTTTTTGAAATATAGTAAAATATGTGCGAAAAACGCAACGCGCAAAGACTTTTTTAACAGTCTGTACATTGGGAGAGATACGGTGCCGCAGGTCGCCCATCATCATTTCCAATCCATCTCTACTCCCTTATCCCTGTCCCTACCCACGCGACTTCCAACCACTAACATAGCCCACTCGATCACGCTCTCTTTTCCCCGGCTACATATTTTGAAGATGGCACTTTTAGGCGTATTAACAATCTTGGATCATCTTTGTGAACTTTTAGGGTAGTCCTGACTATATTTTGTTTAAGGTTTTAAGCTTAATATCAAACAGACGTTAGTTTATGCTACAAAAAAGTTTGAAATTGACAATCTCGGATCGTCTTTGTGAAGTTTTAAGGATATTTGAATTTCATATTGGGCTTATGACAATTTTGAGCTAAATGTTAAACGGACATAAATCAGCATTTTTATAAATTTTGTAAAATTGTCAATTTCGTCCTATTTCTGGAATTTTTAGGGGGGCACCTCGCGTTTCAATAAATGATTGTAAAAATTGGAGTTATGTTAATTACAATAAGAATACAAACTTTTATTGATTTATGTTTTTTTAAGTATCATTATAAATAAATGTCTGGTTGAGCTAAAGTTATGGTCCCCTTTATAGACTAGTGGCGGTGGAGAGGGGTGTAGACTGTGTATCCCTCTCTCTGGGAGCGCTCTTGTAAGAAGCGATACTGTACGATCCCAGTAGGCGGATGACATTGAGCTAAGAGATAGAAGGGTATGACGTTTGCATACGTAGTACTGCAATTACTCTATATTTGTTTCTGCTTAGTGCAGATTTTGAAAATGTAAAACAGTTTCTTAACATTCTTAATTAAAATGAAGACTGAAGGAACAGATATTAATCAAAAATGTCTTGATTAGAATCAAGACCTAAAAAGTATCGATAAGACTGAGGTTATCACTTGTCTGAAGGATCAGATATTAATTTTTCTTTTTAATTGAAACTTAAATGCATGCTTAAGAAAAAACAACGTTCCATTACCGTTTTCCGTTGAAATAAATTATTTTACTGGTAATCAATTTCAAAAATTTACTTATCTCGGCTTTTCGACCACAATTCCATTCCCCGAAAACATTGTATCATTACATTAATTACTTTTGGGAGATAACGTGTCAAAATAACCTATAAAACAATAAAAAAAACTGTAATAGCGGTCTGTTTAGCCATGACAACAACCTTTTAAAAGTAACAAGGACTATATAACTCTTTCGAGACTAACAGGACCTGAGCAAACTTTAGCTTAACCTGCTACTAGCACGAGCAGGGAGAATTGATGTAAACTGGAGTTGAAATTTCATCATGTGCGACCAGCGGCTCTGAAACTCCCATAGTCCCAGTGTGTGTAGAACATAGTTTTTTCGCTGTTATCTGCCAAAATCAATCTTTCTAGGTAGTGCCGCCTCCTCACTTGAATTTTTCCTGATATATTAAGGTTTGAACGAACAAAATTCTAGATAACTATTTTCACTACCATGTCCCTCTGCTAACTTGAAGCAAACTTTCCTCTCTTTTGCTGCTCATTACCGGTGCCATGTCCCTCTGCTAACTTGAAGCAAACTTTCCTCTCTTTTGCTGCTCATTACCGGTGCCATTCCCTTGAATTTCTGTTCGTTATAATTACTATCATGAGTTTATTTATTTCAAACCAAAATATAAAAAAATGGATTCTTTTTCTTTTTGTGCTACTTAGAATTTACAAATATATATAACGTTGTGCCGTGACATGTCAAATAGTCTCTAACCATTGTTAGAAACTCGAGAGAGAAATTGGGCAGTAACATGATCATGCCCTGAACTATGAGAAAGAACAATACGACGGTTGACTAAAGTACACTTGATATTACATCATTTTTCAAAACCGCGTATAAAAATCTTACTGCCCCTATTGAATTTGGCGCCATCGGTTTTAGAATAATTAAAATGTTCCACTGCGAAGCGTGCCGGTCACGAATGGGGATGTAACGTCTTTGGGAACCTTTTAAAACGCAAAACCATACACGTACTCTCCCAAAAGTAATTAATGTAATGATAAAATGTTTTCGGGGAATGGAATTATGGTCGAAAAGCCGAGATAAGTAAATTTTTGAAATTGATTACCAGTAAAATAATTTATTTCAACGGAAAACGGTAATGGAACGTTGTTTTTTCTTAAGCATGCCTTTAAGTTTCAATTAAAAAGAAAAATTAATATCTGATCCTTCAGACAAGTGATAACCTCAGTCTTATCGATACTTTTTAGGTCTTGATTCTAATCAAGACATTTTTGATTAATAAATATGATGATTACGTTTTGGGGGTCTTTAAAATAGAAGTTCTTTTCCTACAAGGTTATACGACGTTAGTTGTCGCGCTGTCTAGAAGGATTAGAAACTGGGAAGTTTTATTTATTTCCCCGCTTACAACGTCTGTACGCAGTTGCTCGCCTATTTCGCATGGTACGCGCAGCGCAGTACAACGTAAACAAACGTGGTGGTGATTTTGTGAAGGGTTCAAAACTTCTACATTTCAATTTCCTTGAGTCACTTTGACAATTGGCAAAGGCGAAAATCTTTATTTTTCCGACTTTTAATTACTTTACTAAACTTAACTTTTAAATAGATGCAAAAAAATTAACATTAGTCACAAGGCTTAGAGAAATTAGACCAATTGGCCATTTTACTTGTTTATATTATACCGTCTCTCTCCAAGACATTGTCGTCTGCTAACATTTTTTTTTTCCTTTATTATTTTGAGACACTTTAGTGAGAACATTTTAACATGGGATCCGCCATTAAGATTCTGGTCCATTATATAGAAGGTTCATGCTTTAATGAATGATCCCTTTATAGATGAATGGCAACTAGCGCCATCACGCGACGAAATATATATGGTGAAGCCCCCCTCCCCCCCATCTTCAGCAAAGCTTCAACTGATGACCCAGAGATGCCATATTGAGGGAAATTTCCCATATCTAGGGTAATTTTGACTCCTGAAAACCTAAAAATCTTAGACTAGGGAACCAGACCCAATCAACAAATCTTTTGAATTTTTATAACGGCTCAGATTTCGAGCTCGGGTTTTGAGAAGAGAAAGGGATAACATGATGGGCTTGATTTTTGCCCTGCGCAGAACCCGTTTTACCCCAAGAGTCAGACTCTTAAACCAATCAGAAAAATAAGAGATTTATTTTCGTCGCTCAACGACAGATGGTACTACAGTCAACTTTGTTAGTCACGTGATCCTATTCCTTAGATGGAGGCTAGACCAAGCAAACTTGTTTCATTGTTGGTTGGGTTTATTCCATGGGAAGAATTTTTTTTTCAAAGCCAACAATCTCAACATAAAAAATTTAACAACGTTCATCAAATTGACTTGTTATTTAAGTTGAGTTCACATTTTTTGGCAGCACTGCTACTGTTTTTAGTAATTACTAAACATTTAATTGTCAAAAGTCTTGTGCTAAATAATTGATCTATTGTTGGTAACGACCACAATCGGTCACTTACTTAGCAGACGAGAATACATCGCCAATAACATTCGTCATGCTATAATTCATTCATTTTCTATGCGCCGAATCTGGCAACCCTGAACCAGGGAAATTTTGGCCGTCCAAAAAGGGAAATTCCACTTTTCCCACCTGGCATCACTGAACTACTTATTCCGTAGGCAACGGAGTGCTTCACGACGAGTGCCAGTTTCTCCACTGTACAGCGCATTTTCAGTGTTGCCAAACTTAAATATTGGGCCTAAATAGCGACTAGGTATTTCGGCTTAGATGGTCGCCAATGCTATTTAGGCCCAAAATTTTATTTAATTTAATTTTAGGTCATTCGGCGAAGACGCAGGATTTTATTGTTAATTCTGCGGAAATGTAGGATTTTATTGTTAATTCTGTGAAAATATAGGATTTCAGTTCAGATACGTGTGTCTGTTTATGTTAGAAATCATTTTATTATAATAAAGTTCCCTCGTCATTAACGAGTGTTTATGACCAGCATTTCATAATCCATTGCAACTTATTTTCAAATAATCACCATCTTTCTTCGGGAGCTATAAATTTATCACTCTGGTGAACATTAACAAGATGACCCAGTGATATTACACTTTTCCCCGCCCTCTAGTGACAATAATTATTATTACTTTATTCATCATAAGATGCCCCCGTCTAATTTAGAATTTTCGGGTTTTATTCATGGTTTAATCGATCAAGTAATCAAATTACATTAACCTAATCATTAGGTTCATTATATAGTTTGATGTTTTTATTACTTGCGCGTTAATTAATTTTCTCAACAAATTAAAATTAGTAATTGAATGGTAATTGTTTGAATGGATTGAGCTGGTTTAAAAAAATGCGTGGGATCTCGTATCTTTAAACGCGAATGTCCTTCTTGGAAAGTGCGGAGAATGTTTCTCAAACTGAAAGCGGGGCAATTAGACGCGGGATGAGATGTATTTCCCAGGGTGTCGGGTGCCCAGAATTTAGAATAGAATGCGATTAATAGAAGACGCGTGCTTTTGCTTTTCATTTTCCAGCTTACGGATAATAATTTAGCAATCTTAAAGGTAGCGCGATAGTTTTTCCATGGATAAAGAATGCCCGAGAGCGTGAAATTTGTTTTCACGCTATAGGATAGGCAACTCCCTATCTCGAACGACAGCTTATTCTGTATATACTTATGTTACAACATCGGTTGTCAGCACGCCCAAACCTAGGTCTCGATGTAACCTAGCCATGTACGTGCTGTCAAGAGACAAAAAACTTCAGGATCTTCAGGATTTAAGATCGTTTAAAATATCCCGAAGTTTTTTAGCCTATTGTCAGCACGCGCAAGGCTAAATTACATTGAGACCTAGGTTTGCGAGTGCTGACAACCAATCTTGTAATAGAGTATATACGGAATAAGCTGTCGTTCGAGATAGGGAGTTGCCGATCCTATAGCGTGGTAATAAAATTTCAAGCTCACGCGCATTCTTTATCCAGGGTTTTTCGCTACATCGTTTGGTGAACATCTAACGATGGGCTATCATTTTCACTTGGTCTGAAGAAAAAGTATCGTTCGCCTTTTTAAAGGGACAGTGAAAACGTAAAAGAAGCGGTCATGATTTAAATAAGAACGCGGTGCGGATGCGCAATGCCACATATTTTTGAAGAAACTTTTTAAATGACATCCGTTGGGAAATGTCACGATCAATTATAGCATTTCGCTGACATACGTTGGGAAATGCTATAATTGATTTTAAATTTTAGCCAGACTTAAGTAAAGAATGAAAACGAAACCCTAAACCAAATTCATTTCAATCGCTTACGTATTTCCAATTCGTAAGCCTAAGAAAAATTCTCTTTCAAACGCTTACGCGTCAAAGGCAGTCTATAGGGGGCTATCCATAGGCGATTTCAAAAGGGGGTCTAGGGGCTATTCGCTAAATCATTGGCGATTTTTAAGGTCACTCGAGTTGCTACTCACTTATTCAATGGTGACCTATACTTAATAATTGGTAATATTTAAAGGGAATCGAGGAGCTATTCACTAATTCATAAGTAATGATTGGCGATTCGAGCGACTACTAACTCAATCATTTTCGATTTCAAAAGAGTCGAGAGGCAACCTACTTATCATAGCCGATTTATAAAGGGAGTCGAGGGGCTACTAACTTAATCATTGCCTGTTTCAGTGGGTGTCGAGGGGCTACTCACTTTATCTTTGGAGATTTTAATAGGGAGTCGAGGGGCTACTCGCTTAATCATTGCCTGTTTTTAATGGTAGTCGAGGGGCTACTCACTCAATCTTTGGCGACTTATAAAAGAGAGTCGGGGAGGCTACAGAATGATTTCTCTTAGCTGTATGGAATTTACAACGCTAGTATAGCTACGTAGATGGTTGCCGTTTTTATTATAATGGGGAAAGAGTCGTATGGGTGAAAAGGTAATATAAAGGTAACACTATTAGCCATACATTACCAGGGTCAAGCTTGACTCAAATAACATTCTTGATTAGCCCAAACCCCTTTGGCCGAGAATGTTATTTGGGTGAAAAAGTAACGCGTAGGTAATATTGTTTTAGCCATACCTAACCTTTTAAAAGCCCATCTATTCAAACACTTACTGTTGTCGCGTTACACCGGCAAACTTATTGTCGTTAACTTATACCGCTGATTGGCTTATGTTAAGTACAGGTGGCTACTTCCGTTTATTCATTGAATATCCGTTTATCGTTTAGTCTTCAAAATGAACTTTATCACGATTGGGTTCGTCAAGGAAGAACTAGCTAAATGCCACAAAAGGCCCATGCCGGGATCAACTAGCAAACTCTTCACGACGAGCCAGTTGGTGGACGCCATGGTCTTAATTTTTCAAAAAACTTTCAACAATGCCGGCTCAGTCAAACTGTTCCCGACTAGCCGCGAACAAATGGACATATTCCGCAAGTCAAGTCATTCCTTTACTTGGAAGGAAATTTTCAAGCAGTTGTTTACAAGAGGAGAATTGGAACAGTGAGTGTTTACAACCAATAAGCGAGACGCAAACTTCATCCGTTTACGTTTACAGGCCGTCGCGAACAGTTTATAAAGCAATTTCTGACAATACTCAGAAGTTTTCCAAACTTTTTCTAATAAAGGAGGGAAAATTGAAAAGCACTATTTCGTGTATTTAATCATTTGTTTCGTTGTGAAACTAGTCCGTAAGTCTTACATTGTTAAGGTTGACAAAATTTGATATTGCTCATTCATTGTAGAAGCCAAACTAGGTCCTGAAACGGTTTTAAGGGAATTTTTCCCTAAAGAGGTTGTAGTCGTTTACCACAAAGTATCCGCGAAATATCGGAATTGGCTAAAACCTTTACAAATGGAAAGCGCCTCTTTCCCAGAGCCCCACGCCGATGTTCCTCACGCTAGGTTTCCGGTTGCCGGTAATTATTGCATTATAAAGTATATCATGATGACGTAATAAAATATAATTATTTGTACAATTTTGACGCCTCTTAGAAATCGAAGAGGTTCCAACTATTCCGCCGGAAAGCTCTGAAGAACATTCGACATTACCGACGTTGATAAGTTTATATGAAAAGGGCTTAACCATTTTGGAAAGCAATAGAGCGAAGTTTGAGATGGCCCTCCGCGGCACCGAAAAAATGTTAGAGAAACACCAAGAAAAAATTAAAAATTTGAAAATTCTGATGATTGAAAAAAAAGAGGCGGAGCAGTTGCGTCGAAGATTGGCCACCAACCACTAGACACCAGCAGAGGTCAACCAATGCCTTTCAATCGTCGAAAAATTTATCCAAAAGAGAGGAGGCGATATTTTGGAAATACTAAAACTTTTAGCATCAAGTAAGGGGCTTCTAAGCCCCGATGACTCCGGTTAGACATATCTACCAATTCTATAGTGTTTAAGCATTCCCGACAACCGCGCGCTAATTTACAGTGCCGGGGAAGCGCTTAAGCTTCTCTAATATTTTCTGGCAATAAAAACTTGAATACTTAAGATTACAAAGAAGGTGCGAGAATGTTCAAATCCCCATCTGGTTGGTATTATAAATATTATTCCGTAATGAAAAAGTAACTGTTTTTTTCGTTTAGAATTTCAAGAAGAAATTCAATCGCCTTATACAAGTGAACACGACTCGCTACCGAATACTCCGGGCAAAACTTCGGAGAGTAAGAATATTTTATATTAATCATTTACCTTTAATTGGGCGTAAATAATGTTACGCGATTGCAGGTGAAAACGAGAGTCCGGGTACAACCGGAAAGCAACTGGAAAGTTGCTTATCCGACAAAAGCGCTTCGGATAGTAAGTATAGGCCATTTGGTCAATTTTTCTGGGTAGCTTCGACTAGGAGTCACTATCCAACGCGAGACCTGGATTATGAACTTACGTACGTTCGTATTATTTAACTCTAGGTGAAGGACATCCGTTATCTAGCGGAGGAGGCAAGACAGAAGGAAGTCCTTCCCCAAAACCAAAAGAACCGAAGGAAAGAAAGGAATGCGACATGGAAGCGGCCGGTAGCAGTTACAGGTCAGAGGGAAATCCTTCCCAAGAAAAAAAAGAAAACAATAAAAAAGCGCCGAAAAGAAAAAAAAAACTCAATCGATACTAAAAACTTGCTCAAAATGCCTAAATTTAAAAAATAATTAAAACTTCAAAACTTCACAATTTACGTTCTAAATACAGTTAAACACTTAAAAAATCTCCGTAATAAAACTTTTTTACATTTCCCCGCATGGTTTTTCCATGTTTTGTTATTATCAGAAGGGGATAATAGAAGAAGGATGCCACTCTGTATCATCTTAATACTGCAACGGTTTAGGCCTACCGTTGCAGACGACAGTGGACGGACGCTTCAAAATTTCAAACCGCCGGTTTATGCTCAGTCCACTGCCGTCGCGTAACCACCTCAACCCCAAATATTCTCGATCTTTCTGGTTGCCACCCTTCCCCCTTTTTCGGATAGGAGTTAGCATCCCTCTGGGATTATATAAAAGAAAGATTTTATGTTGGATAAAGCAGTTCTCATTTAGACAGTCTCATTTACACCCGGTTGAAATGTAATCATCTTCATTTTTTTGAACCTCATGGTTCAGCTTCAATTATGATTTAAAAGTTTACTTTAGTTATGTTAATAAAAGTCAAAGAGTGTTTGATTATCAATATGTCTCCTATTTATTACGGTTTAAAAAGTTAGTCTCCCATTCACGGATCTCAGAAAGCGGCACGACAAAGAAGACACTGGGTAATATGCTTTAAACACTTAGCGTTGTGACAACGGTCCTCCTTCCATTATAAGGACTGACTGAACGCCCTTGTCAACGGAATGGGACATTAAATTTTTTTCCGTTGCAAATGGTGCCGTGACCAGGATTCGAACCTGGGTTATGGCTTCGTTCGTTCCGCGCTTTCTGCCTTGCCGTGCCGTCTCTTATGCCTTGCATCGTCGCCGTCTCGTCTCTTTTTCACGGGGTGGTCGGACCCCGTCCGCATTTTGATCCCGCCCGCGTTTAACATCTCGCCGTATCTTTCCGAGACGGAATTCGAAAATTCGCGTACTCATGGGATCGCTAAGCCTAACTGCCTCGTGGGACATGTTCGTTAGTCTTCAGATTTGAACAATAAAGGACCCTGCGGCTCTATCATCTGCCCATGTAAATTGTTTTTCTGCGCAAAATTTTATAGCCAGATAGTGCTGGTCCCTTTCGGTGGGTTTGAGAACTATACATAAGAAGCAACTAGGGTTCATTGCCCCGTTTTGGATTTGCTACTAAAATGGAGTATTTCCTTCTGTCGTTGGGAGGGACTAAATTTTGTCCCAACATCGCCTATGAAAGGTTTTGAGAAGTTGCGCTTGATCTTGGTGTAAAGAAACGCGCGCCGTGCCTATGCAAATTTTACCTAGAAGAACTATCTCTCTTTGCACTAATGTGAAGTGCAGGCACAGTGGGGTTCTAAAGTTATTTTCCTCTGAACACCAACCCTTTTTCTATTATCAAAGGAGGAAATGTTTTCAAGCAAAACCTGCATTTCGAAAAGAAGCAGGTGGTTTTTATTTCAAAACGGTAGGGATTACACGGTTACTTGTGAATACTATCAAAGGCTCATCCACCCTTTGTGATAATTCGGGGTTGACACATATCAAACTATAATTTATATAGCACTTGTTGTAATTCTCTCAGGCTCTACTATAGGGTGTTTCCGCGAGAGTAAAAAGGGAGAAGAAATAGGGGGCGAAAACCGGTTTTCAGGGGATGTCAACATGGCGTCCTAACGTGGCCAGAGCGTGCAGCCGGCAAGGGGAGAGGAAAGGGGGAAGGTAACTTCATTGTTATGATACTTGAACTAGTGTTTGTAGCTATTAAATTTTGTAAAATAAAAAATAAAAGTTGCTTGAGATATGCATTAATGCAAACAATAGGGTAATATTGCCAAGGAGTTAAATTAGTAAAATCACTGAAATATTCAGCATTAATCTCGCTTCGCAACAAGGGCTCCATGGCTTAGTGGTTAAAGCGCCTGTATCGTAAACAGGAGATCATGAGTTCGATTGTCGTCGGAGCTTCGTTGTTATGATACGTGAACTAGTGTTTGTAGCTATAAAATTTTGAAAAACAAAAAAAAAAAGTTGCATGAGATATGCCTTAATGCAAACAATAGAGTAATATTGCCAAGGAGTTAAATTAGTAAAATCACTGATATTCAGCATTAATCTCGCTTCGCAACAAAGGCTCCGTGTCTTAGTGGTTAAAGCGCCTTTCTCGTAAACAGGAGATCATGAGTTCGATTCTCGTCGGAGCCTCGTTGTTATTGTCATGTACGGTAAAATAATAATAGAATGCTTATGTCAGGCCCAGAACAAATATTAGACAGTTAGCCTTGACCCAACCGTAAGGGGGAGCTCTGGGATAAACTAGATGACGTCAGATACGAGTTGACATGTAGAGGTAGCTAAAGAGATATTAATCACTTCATGTACAGGCTTCCTTTGTAAACATTAGAATCTTAACTACGGACTGTTTATTAAGCTATAATAAACTTATTGATTTTATCTTAGTGTTATTACTTCGTGTAACGAACATAACAAATGGCGACGGAGGCGAGATTCGCGTTATACGTCTAAAGTTTTAAAAGAAAACATCTTTTTCTTCAACCCGTATACCGTAGTCTAGGCCTAGGCCTTAGTTCTTCAAGCTAAAAGCCGTAAACGGAAGGAAGCACCGCAATTTCACAAAGAAGTCCTTGCCTCGTGGCAACATCGATATACGCGCTGAACTTATAGTGAAAAATATCAAGTCACGTTAAAGAAGTCATTGCCCCGTGGCAACATCGATATACGCGCTGAAATTATAGTGAAAAATATCAAGTCACGTTTTCTCACGCCTACTGCAAAATGACGACTTACGGTAATTTAAACATTTTTGACAATAGAACTGAACAGTGGTCGCAGTATTCGGAGCGACTAAACGCTTATTTCCTCGCGAACGATATTACTGACGCCAACATTAAACGCGCGATATTACAAACTGTTCTTAGCCCGGACACATATAGTCTTTTACGCGATCGTATTCGTCCAGCGACCGTCGCGTCTAAAACCTATGACGAATTAGTCGCGGCTCTCACCACGCATTTTGACCCAACGCCCTTGCGTTGCATCGCCCGACTTCGCTTTTATCGCCGTACTCGCTTAAACGGAGAGTCAGTTGGAACATTCATCGCTGCATTACAAGCCCTCACGGAACATTGTGCCTTCCAGAATCGCGATGAGATGATAGTTGACAAACTCATCTTCGGTATCAACAATGATACTATGCAACAAAGACTCATCGCAGAAGAAGAAGAAAAGAAGTCCATTACGCTAGCTAGAGCCACGGCAATTTTGATCTCCATGGAAAGCGCTAAAACAAGCCTTGGAGAAATGAAAACGACGGAACCCACACGAGAATTAACATCCGAGGTCCATCAAGTCATTGGAAAACCTCCATCGCATGGCAGGCCAGGAAGACACAAGAAACCTTCAACTAAGCGTCACCAGTCTACACATTTAGACAGCCGCGTTCGACCAAAGATCAAACCAGATCTTACACGTTGTCTTCGCTGCGCTGCGGAAGGACATAAGGGTCCCGACTGTCCTTACCTTCAATCCACGTGTTTAAAATGCCAACGAAAAGGGCACATTGCAAAAGCATGCCTCTTCCCACCTGATCCACATTCCACAAGAGTACAACAGCGGAGACCATATCGTTCTCATCATATCAATGACACCTCCTTGGCACCACTGGACACTGCCCCTCTTAACGAATATCTACCAGACGTGTACCATGTGGATGACGTTTTGAGGACTGACCGAGACCACAGCGTCGTAAACCCATCAAACATTGACGAAAGTATTCCACCGCCCGATTCAGTCACGCTCGAAGTCAACAACACACCAATTGCCTTTGAAATTGATAATGGATCCGGATTCACTATGATTAAAGAGCAGGATTTTCGAACACTCTCTTCCGTATCCGAAATAACGCAATTTCCGGGCAAATTGGAATCATACACAGGAAATACAATCCAGGTTGTTGGTCAAGCCGTAGTCTCAGTTGTTTTTCGAGGTCGTCAGGCTCAACTGCCATTACTAGTCGTACGGAGCACAAAACCAAATTTGTGTGGTCGTAAATGGCTCTACTCAGTCCTGGACATTCTACCTTCGTTTAAAGCTCACCAAAACAACACTGCCGAAGTGAATCAAGTTGCAACACAAGGAGACCAGCAGCTTAAAGAGTTATTGGAGAAACACTCTGCACTCTTTACACCAGGACTTGGAAAGTTACACGGCATAAAGGCAAGGTTGTATGTAAAAGATCATGTCAAGCCCGTCTTCTGTAAAGCACGCACAATCCCGTACGCTAGACAAGAAGCTGTAGCGACCGAACTACGCCGTATGGAAAGGGAAGGAATCATTACCAAGCTTCCCTATTCGGATTTTGCATCTCCAATTGTCATCGTTCAGAAGCCCCATGGAGGACTAAGAGTGTGCGCTGACTACAAATCCACTCTGAATCCTCAACTAAATATAGACAAGTATCCATTACCGCGTTCCGAGGACATCTTTACAAAACTCGCTGGTTGCCGACTATTCTCCAAACTCGACTTACGCGAAGCCTACAACCAAATAGAACTGGAAGAGGATTCGAAAAAGTACACAGTAATCAACACACCACTGGGGTTGTACCAATTCAACCGATTACCATTTGGAGTCGCGTCAGCCTCAGCAATATTTCAACGCATAATGGAAATGATTCTTTCGGATGTTAAAAACGTTACTCCTTTCCAAGACGACACCTTGGTGGGAGGCTCCTCACATGAAAATCATCTGAGGATTCTTGACGCAGTTCTTACCAAACTAGAGGCACACGGATTAAAGCTTAAAAGGGAGAAATGTAGCTTCATGCAGAAATCCATAGAATTCTTGGGACACAGATTGGACGAAAACGGCATACATCCGCAGGAAGCCAAAATTCAAGCCATAATGAACGCACCTGCACCTACAAATATTGAAACCCTACGCTCATTTTTGGGTCTCATTAATTACTATGCACACTTTCTCCCGGATAATGCAACAAGGCTTGCACCTCTTTATGGACTACTACACAAAAATATTGCTTGGGCATGGGACTACAAGCACCAGGAAGCTTTTCAGGCGGCTAAGGACGCTTTCAAATCATCGAACATCCTTGCCCACTACGATCCATCACGAGAAATATCCCTGGCCTGCGATGCATCGCCGTTTGGAATCGGGGCAGTTTTATCCCACCACATTGACGGACAAGAAAAACCGATTTCTTTCGCCTCAAGAAGCCTAACGTCCGCAGAAAAAAATTATTCTCAATTGGATAAAGAAGCCTTAGCAATCATTTTTGCCGTCAAGAAATTTAAAGACTATCTGTATGGCACTCATTTTACGCTTTATACTGACCATCAACCGTTAGTCACCTTGTTAGCGGCTCACAAACCTGTACCACAAATGGCTGCGGCACGTCTGCAACGCTGGTCACTGATTTTGGCCGCGTATTCCTACACCTTAAAGTTCCGGAAGGGATCGGCGAATGCCAACGCCGACGCTCTAAGTCGCTTACCGCTACCCACGCTAACCACAACGACGCCTGTACCGGCAGAATACGTTTTCGCAGTACGAAGCGTCACGGACAATACACCTATAACGGCGCGTCAGCTCGATGAAGCAACTCGTCAAGACGACACGTTGCGCTCTCTTGGAGACTTCCTCAAAAATGGATGGCCTGCGAAACATACCATCCCAAAGGAGCTGCAACCGTATTACCGCAGAAGAACCGACATATCCAATTTCAACGGAATCTACTTAATGTCTAATCGCGTCATTGTACCAACCATGCATCGGGAACCAATGCTCAGAGAGCTACATCGTTCGCACATGGGTACTGTCCGAATGAAGGCAAATGCACGTTCTTGCATCTGGTGGCCAGGAATAGATACTGACATAGAGAAGACATCCCAACACTGTACGGCATGTCAAGAGCACGCATCATTACCACCCAGAACATACACACCATGGCCTCCCACCAATACACCTTGGAGCCGTGTCCACGTCGATTTCGCCGGCCCGATCGAAAACAAATACCTTCTCATTTTCATCGACAGTCATACCAAATGGCTAGAAGTATTTGTCACCAAATCACAAACGACTCAGACAGTGTTGTCACATTTACGAGACATAGTAGCACGTTATGGAATAATGCCAACTCTTGTATCCGACAACGGACCTTGTTTCGCTAGTGCCGAATTTGAAGCCTTCGCTTTGCGATATGGAATTCGTCATGTTACCTCAGCCCCATACCACCCGGCGTCAAACGGATTAGCTGAGAGGGCCGTACGCACGGTTAAAGATCATTTACGGAAAATATCACATCAAGAACTGAATTTCACGCAACAAGTGGATTCGCTCGAAACACGCATAGCACACATTTTGCTACAGTATCGTCGAACTCCCACAGAGTCAGGAAAATCGCCAGCTGAGCTAATGTTTGGTCGGCAAATAGTATCAAGTTTGGATCTCTGCCATCCAAAATTCCTGATGACATCTGCGAACACAACTGCAGTACATAACAAGAATAAATTTAAACCACAAGACCCAGTCTACGTGCGTAATTATGGCAAAGGAAACAAGTGGCTGAACGGTACCATCGTCAGGCACATCGGACACACTATGTTTCTAATCGACACAGAGTATGGATTATTACGACGCCATAAGAATCAGATACGACAACGCCCGCACTCGGATCATGTTACAAAACCCAAGCCAGTAGACGATCACAACGAACTTCTTTTATGGGGGTCAATACATCAACCATTACCTCTTGCTGAAAATCACCATCTACCAGCTGAAACATCTCGTCGACCACCGGAAGCTGTCCCTGATCCAGCTCCCAATGCTATCCCAAACCAGACAGCGACCAAGGACCGTCAGGCATCAGACGAAACATCCCACGAGACACCTGAGACCATTCGTGATCCACCTTCCAATGAGCTACACCAGACGACTGCTCCACAAGCGACAGCAGCGGCTTCTACCCCAATTGACCATGGACATCTTCCCACAACCCAAACCTGCCTAGAGTCTGCCACACAAGTATCTGAACAGCGCCCTATTGTCACCACTCATCCGAGACCCCAACGAAAGAAGAAACGCCCAAGTCGATATTGTGACTAATGAACTCTAGGGAACCTATATTATTTTACACATAAGTTAAATGAACATTAACGAACTCAAGTATTAACAATATCTTAATAAGGTCTATGAACTTAAAATCTTAGTAATTCATGTATAGCAAGATCAAACGAATTAGCTTTTTTTTTCTCGTAGTGAATTATGCTCTAGAGTTAAACAATGTAAAAAAAAAAAAAAAAAAAAAAAAAAGGGAGGTATTGTCATGTACGGTAAAATAATAATAGAATGCTTATGTCAGGCCCAGAACAAATATTAGACAGTTAGCCTTGACCCAACCGTAAGGGGGAGCTCTGGGATAAACTAGATGACGTCAGATACGAGTTGACATGTAGAGGTAGCTAAAGAGATATTAATCACTTCATGTACGGGCTTCCTTTGTAAACATTAGAATCTTAACTACGGACTGTTTATTAAGCTATAATAAACTTATTGATTTTATCTTAGTGTTATTACTTCGTGTAACGAACATAACAGTTATGATACTTGAACTAGTGTTTGTAGCTATTAAATTTTGAAAAATAAAAAATAGTAGTTGCTTGAGATATGCCTTAATGCAAAAAAAATTAAAATGCGAAGGAGTTAATTTAGTAAAATTACTGAAATATTCAACATTAATCTCGCTTCGCAACAAGGGCACCGTGGCTTAGTGGTTAAAGAGCCTGTCTCGTAAACTGGAGATCATGAGTTCGATTCTCGTCGGAGCTTCGTTGTTATGATACGTAGCTATAAAATTTTGAAAAACAAGAAATAAAAGTTGCTTGAGATATGCCTTAATGCAAACAATAGGGTAATATTGCCAAGGAGTTAAATTAGTAAAATCACTGAAATATTCAGCATTAATCTCGCTTCGCAACAAAGGCTCCGTGTCTTAGTGGTTAAAGCGCCTGTCTCGTAAACAGGAGATCATGAGTTCGATTCTCGTCGGAGCCTCGTTGTTATGATACTTTAACTAGTGTTTGTAGCTTATAAATTTTTGAAAAACAAAAAATAATAGTTGCTTGAGATATGCCTTAATGCAAAAAAAAATTAAAATGCGAAGGAGTTAATTTAGTAAAATTACTGAAATATTCAACACTAATCTCGCTTCGCAACAAGGGCACCGTGGCTTAGTGGTTAAAGCGCCTGTCTCGTAAACTGGAGATCATGAGTTCGATTCTCGTCGGAGCTTCGTTGTTATGATACGTAGCTATAAAATTTTGAAAAACAAAAAATAAAAGTTGCTTGAGATATGCCTTAATGCAAACAATAGGGTAATATTGCCAAGGAGTTAAATTAGTAAAATCACTGAAATATTCAGCATTAATCTCGCTTCGCAACAAAGGCTCCGTGTCTTAGTGGTTAAAGCGCCTGTCTCGTAAACAGGAGATCATGAGTTCGATTCTCGTCGGAGCCTTGTTGTTATGATACTTGAACTAGTGTTTGTAGCTATTCAATTTTGAAAAACAATAAATAATAGTTGCTTGAGATATGCATTAATGCAAACAATAGGGTAATATTGCCAAGGAGTTAATTTAATAAAATCACTGAAATATTCAGCATTAATCTTGCTGTGCAACAAGGGCTCCATGGCTTAGTGGTTAAAGCGCCTGTCTCGTAAACAGGAGATCCTGAGTTCGATTCTCGTCGGAGCCTCGTTGTTATGATACGTGAACTAGTGTTTGTAGCTATTCAATTTTGAAAAACAATAAATAATAGTTGCTTGAGATATGCATTAATGCAAACTATAGGGTAATATTGCCAAGGAGTTAATTTAATAAAATCACTGAAATATTCAGCATTAATCTTGCTTTGCAACAAGGGCTCCATGGCTTAGTGGTTAAAGCGCCTGTCTCGTAAACAGGAGATCCTGAGTTCGATTCTCGTCGGAGCCTCGTTGTTATGATACGTGAACAAGTGTTTGTAGCTATTAAATTTTGAAAAACAAAAAATAAAAGTTGCTTGAGATAAGCCTTAATGCAAACAATAGGGTAATATTGCCAAGGAGTTAAATTAGTAAAATCACTGAAATATTCAGCATTAATCTCGCTTCGCAACAAGGGCTCCGTGGCTTAGTGGTTAGAGCGCCTGTCTTGTTAACAGAAGATCATGAGTTCGATTCTCGTCGGAGGCTCATTGTTATGATACTTGAACTAGTGTTCGTAGCTATTAAATTTTGAAAAACTAAAAATAATAGTTGCTTGAGATATGCATTAATGCAAACAATAGGGTAAAACTGCGAAGGAGTTAATTTAGTAAAATTACTGAAATATTCAGCATTAATCTCGCTTCGCAACAAGGGCTCCGTGGCTTAGTGGTTAAAGCGCCTGTCTCGTAAACTGGAGATCATGAGTTCGATTCTCATCGGAGCCTCGTTGTTATGATACTTGAACTAGTGTTTGTAGCTATTAAATTTGAAAAACAATAAATAATAGTTGCTTGAGATATGCATTAATGCAAACAAAAGAATTAAATGCGAAGGAGTTAATTTAGTAAAACTACTGAAATATTCAGCATTAATCTCGCTTAGCAGCATGGGCTCCGTGGCTTAGTGTTTAAAGCGACTGTCTCGTAAACTGGAGATCATGAGTTCGATTCTCGTCGGAGCCTCGTTGTTATGATTCTAGAACTAGTGTTTTTAGCTATTAAATTTTGAAAAACAATAAAAAATAGTTGCTTGAGATATGCATTAATGCAAACAATAGGGTTATATTGCCCAAGAGTTAATTTATTAAAATCACTGAAAAATGCAGCATTAATCTTGCTTCGCAACAAGGGCTCCATGGCTTAGTGGTTAAAGCGCCTGTCTCGTAAACAGGAGATCATGAGTTCGATTCTTGTCGGAGCCTCGTTGTTATGATACGTGAACTAGTGTTTGTAGCTATTAAGTTTTGAAAAACAAAATATAAAAGTTGCTTGAGATATGCCTTAATGCAAAAAAAAATTAAAATGCGAAGGAGTTAATTTAGTAAAATTACTGAAATATTCAACATTAATCTCGCTTCGCAACAAGGGCTCCATGGCTTAGTGGTTAAAGCGACTGTCTCGTAAACAGGAGATCATGAGTTCGATTCTCGTCGGAGCCTTGTTGTTATGATACTTGAACTAGTGTTTGTAGCTATTCAATTTTGAAAAACAATAAATAATAGTTGCTTGAGATATGCATTAATGCAAACAATAGGGTAATATTGCCAAGGAGTTAATTTAATAAAATCACTGAAATATTCAGCATTAATCTTGCTGTGCAACAAGGGCTCCATGGCTTAGTGGTTAAAGCGCCTGTCTCGTAAACAGGAGATCCTGAGTTCGATTCTCGTCGGAGCCTCGTTGTTATGATACGTGAACTAGTGTTTGTAGCTATTCAATTTTGAAAAACAATAAATAATAGTTGCTTGAGATATGCATTAATGCAAACTATAGGGTAATATTGCCAAGGAGTTAATTTAATAAAATCACTGAAATATTCAGCATTAATCTTGCTTTGCAACAAGGGCTCCATGGCTTAGTGGTTAAAGCGCCTGTCTCGTAAACAGGAGATCCTGAGTTCGATTCTCGTCGGAGCCTCGTTGTTATGATACGTGAACAAGTGTTTGTAGCTATTAAATTTTGAAAAACAAAAAATAAAAGTTGCTTGAGATAAGCCTTAATGCAAACAATAGGGTAATATTGCCAAGGAGTTAAATTAGTAAAATCACTGAAATATTCAGCATTAATCTCGCTTCGCAACAAGGGCTCCGTGGCTTAGTGGTTAGAGCGCCTGTCTTGTTAACAGAAGATCATGAGTTCGATTCTCGTCGGAGCCTCGTTGTTATGATACTTGAACTAGTGTTCGTAGCTATTAAATTTTGAAAAACTAAAAATAATAGTTGCTTGAGATATGCATTAATGCAAACAATAGGGTAAAACTGCGAAGGAGTTAATTTAGTAAAATTACTGAAATATTCAGCATTAATCTCGCTTCGCAACAAGGGCTCCGTGGCTTAGTGGTTAAAGCGCCTGTCTCGTAAACTGGAGATCATGAGTTCGATTCTCGTCGGAGCCTCGTTGTTATGATACTTGAACTAGTGTTTGTAGCTATTCAATTTTGAAAAACAAAAAATAATAGTTGCTTGAGATATGCATTAATGCAAACAATAGGGTAATATTGCCAAGGAGTTAATTTAGTAAAATTACTGAAATATTCAGCATTAATCTCGCTTCGCAACAAGGGCTCCGTGGCTTAGTGGTTAAAGCGCCTGTCTCGTAAACAGGAGATCATGAGTTCGATTCTCGTCGGAGCCTCGTTGTTATGATACTTGAACTAGTGTTTGTAGCTATTCAATTTTGAAAAACAATAAATAATAGTTGCTTGAGATATGCATTAATGCAAACAAAAGAATTAAATGCGAAGGAGTTAATTTAGTAAAACTACTGAAATATTCAGCATTAATCTCGCTTAGCAGCATGGGCTCCGTGGCTTAGTGTTTAAAGCGACTGTCTCGTAAACTGGAGATCATGAGTTCGATTCTCGTCGGAGCCTCGTTGTTATGATTCTAGAACTAGTGTTTTTAGCTATTAAATTTTGAAAAACAATAAAAAATAGTTGCTTGAGATATGCATTAATGCAAACAATAGGGTTATATTGCCAAAGAGTTAATTTATTAAAATCACTGAAAAATGCAGCATTAATCTTGCTTCGCACCAAGGGCTCCATGGCTTAGTGGTTAAAGCGCCTGTCTCGTAAACAGGAGATCATGAGTTCGATTCTTGTCGGAGCCTCGTTGTTATGATACGTGAACTAGTGTTTGTAGCTATTAAGTTTTGAAAAACAAAATATAAAAGTTGCTTGAGATATGCCTTAATGCAAAAAAAAATTAAAATGCGAAGGAGTTAATTTAGTAAAATTACTGAAATATTCAACATTAATCTCGCTTCGCAACAAGGGCTCCATGGCTTAGTGGTTAAAGCGACTGTCTCGTAAACTGGAGATCATGAGTTCGATTCTCGTCAGAGCCTCGTTGTTATGATGCTTGAACTAGTGTTCGTAGCTATTAAATTTTGAAAAGCTAAAAATAAGAGTTCATTGAGATATGCATTAATGCAAACAATAGGGTAATATTGCCAAGGAGTTAATTTGGTAAAATCACTGAAATATTCAGCATTAATCTCGCTTCGAAACAAAGGCTCCGTGGATTAGTGGTTAAAGCGCCTGTCTCGTAAACGGGAGATCCTGAGTTCGATTCTTGTCGGAGCCTCGTTGTTATGATACGTGAACTGGTGTTTGTAGCTATTAAATTTTGAAAAACAAAAAATAAAATGTGCTTGAGATAAGCCTTAATGCAAACAATAGGGTAATATTGCCAAGGAGTTAATTTGGTAAAATAACTGATATATTTAGCATTAATCTCGCTTCGCAACAAGGGCTCCGTGGCTTAGTGGTTAAAGCGCCTGTATCGTAACCAGGAGATCATGAGTTCGATTCTCGTCGGAGCCTCGTTGTTATAATACTTGAACTAGTGTTCGTTGCTATTAAATTTTTATTACGGTACGGAGTTAAGTCAAAGGCAACACTTTATAACGACATAGTTTATTGAGTCAACTTTAGTCTCGATCTACATACTAATACTAACAAGTGAGATTACACCTACGTCTGTTTATATAACATCTTTAACATGACCTTTGTTCTTTCGTGTTCTTATCTAGTCTAGTTGCTTTTTTATGAAGTCTATTATAAGTCTATTATAACATCTTTCATTTCGTCAATTTTTTTTTTTTAGGTTCAAGGTTAAAAATTTTTTTTGCTATTTACAATGCTAAAAATTAACGTTAATTGTTAATTGAATCCCGCTTGATAGTATCTTGGTGGTTGAGTAGTTCGTCTAGGCCTTGTGTTCTGTTGCTGGTTTGACGAGCTTGGGAACGGCGGGATGTCGCTCGGAAATGGTGATGGCAGTATTTGTTGAGAGATTCGTTGTTCGTCTGTTGTGGCCTCTGGTAGTGTCTTAGATATCGGTTGATCTTGTTGATGTCGTTCGCTTCTGCTTGTTGGCTGCTCGTCTTGCTGTGTTACGGGCTTTGGATGCGCCTTCCGATGATATGTTGTTGTGGCTTGCTGGATTCCTTCGTCTTGTGTTCTCTGACTGGGTCTTCTTGCGACATCCGGTTGTGGTCTGATCGATGATCTATCCCGCGGTGTTTGCTGTGTCGTTGATTCCGGGAAAACTGCTGGACGTAGATGGTGGCGCGTGCGTTGTAGGGTTTGATTGTTCTCTGTCACGATAATGTACGAGTGCGGTTCTGGGGCGCTGGATATTACTGTAGCTTTTCCCCATTGCCGCGGTCCGATGTAATGGTATACCGTTGTGCCGGGATCTAGGGTTACCGCCTGTGGTTCTCGTGCGATTCGCTGAGCGTCGGTCATTCTTCTTTGGCGGATTTGTAGTGTGGTTTGAATATGCTTGGTAGGAAACTGGGGACGTAGAGCTTCTGTAGTAGTTGTTAACGGTGTTCTTATCCGGCGACCCATAAGCATTTCTGCTGGTGATGGTAAGTCCCCTATGGGGGTTGACCGGTATTCCATCAGTATCTGCTGTGTATCTTTGCCATCGTCTTGCGCTTTTAGTAGCATGTTTTTTAATGTCTGGATCGTCCTCTCAGCCATGCCATTCGATTGGGGGTAGTGGGGACTGGAGGTCACGTGCTTCACACCCCACTGCTGCAAGAAGTGTCCAAAGTAGTTGCTGTTATAGGGGGGGCCGTTGTCCGAGACGAGTTTTTGTGGGGCACCGTGTCGGGCGAAATGTGGATTTAAGAATTTTATGACCGCTTCAGCGTTGGTTAACTTCATTTCTTGGGCTTCGACAAACTTCGAGAAGTAGTCCACGAGCACGATCATCTTTTTATCGCCTATTTGGAAGATATCGGTCGCCACCACCTCCCATGGCCGTTGTGGTATTGGATGTGGGTTTAATGGCATCGGAATGTTGGCTCGCTCTCTTCTTTGACACGTGTCGCATTGCTTGATGTAAGTGGTTATATCCTGGGACATCCCTGGCCAAAAACATGTATTCGAGCCTTCGCCAGACATGCTGTTATGCCTTGGTGAGCTTTGTGGATCTCGCGGAGAGTATTGGTGCGCTGGCATGTTGGGATGTATAGTCGTTCACCCCGAAATATCAGGCCATCGCTCTCATGTAGCTCTTCTTGAATTCCCCAAAACGTTCGGAGCGGCGGATGCAACTTGTCAATTTTTGCTGGCCAACCTTGACGGATATATAGAAGTAAGGTTTGCGAGATTGTATCCGTGGAAATTGCGTTTCGGATTGCCTTCGCTTTGTCCTCAGGAAGTACTGTCTCTATCGCATGTACCATTACGGAAGGCCCTTCTAAGTACGTTGTATTAATGTCCTTCTCTCGACGTGGGGCTCGTGATAGCGTATCTGCGACATACAGCAAAGATCCGGGGACGTATTTTACTTGTATGTTGTATCTTGTGAGCTTCAATACGAGACGCTGAAGTCTTGGCGACAATAAGTGGAGAGGTTTCTGTACTACGGCTACCAGCGGGCGATGGTCGGTTTCCACGGTAAATTTCGTCCCGACCACATAGTAATGGAATCTTTCACACGCGTATAAGATTCCGAGGAGTTCTCTCTCTATTGGAGCGTAGTTTTGTTGTGTATCCGTGAATGAGGTCGAGGCGTATTCGACCGGCTTGTTTTCTTGCATTAGTACAGCACCTACGCCAATCTTGCTACTATCTACTGAGATCGTGGATGGTGTCTTCGGGTTAAAGAAGGCTAGGACCGGGGCTGTTGTAATGAGACGTTTGAGGCTGTTGAACGTGTCTTGTGAGTTTGCGTCCCAAGTGAATGATGCCGTCTTTTTAAGCAAGGCACGTAGTGGGCTTGTTTCTGTCGAGTGCTGAGGGACGAACTTAGCCAGAAAATTCACCATGCCCAAGAAACGCTGGAGGGCCTGTCGATCCTGAGGTGCTGGGATTGCTTGGATTGCTTGGATTTTCGTTGGAGCTATTTCCAATCCGTTTGGTGTGATTGTCAAGCCTAGATATGTGATCTTGCAGACCGCGAGTTGCATTTTTGTTGAGCTGAATGTGAGTCCATTGTGGCGTGCTAGGTCTAGTATTGTAACTAGAGTCCTGTTGTGGAGGTGCTTCGTGGTGGCCAAAAGGAAATCATCTGTTGAGATATGTGTTGTGGGGAATTTCGCCGGCGGAAATATGCTGTGCATGATCCGTTGGAATATTGAAGAGGACGTACATATTCCTAGGGCGAGACGGACAAAGCGATATCTTCCATAGGGTGTTGCGAAGGTGCACAAGTACGAACTTTCTTCGTCAAGCTCGACTTGCCAGAAGGCGCTTTGCGCGTCTAGTACGGTAAAAATTTCTGCGCCGTGCAAATTCGAAAAGATTTCTTGCGCTGTCGGAGTCGGGTAGGGCTCTAGGCGAATTGCTGAGTTGAGGTTCCTTGGGTCAAGACAAATTCGGACAGGTATCGGTTTGTGGTCTTGCCTTACAACCACCATCGGGTGCACCCAGTCTGTGGGCCCTGTGACCGGCTTGATTATTCCAAGGTCTTGTAATCTTTGTAGTTCCTGAACGACTGGTTCTTGAAGCGCGTAAGGTATTTGGCGTGGTGCGCTGATTGTTGGTATTGCGTTGGGTTTTAGATGTATTTTGTGCTTCCCCGGAAGTTTACCGATTCGGTCGAATACGTCCTTGTAACGTTGTACAATTTCTTCTGGAGTCAGTTTGTCTATTATGTGCGGTGGTGGTATTGGTCCATTAACGACGGCTTGCCTCGAGATGATTGGTGCCTGGCGAGTTTCTTCTGGCATTGTTGTTTCAGCTGACTTTGAGTGTTCCATTAGTATCGCATTCCGGTGGATGTGATCCGAGTGTTGCTGGATCATACTGGTGTTCTTGACTGGTCTCGTGACATCCGTGAGAGCCGATTTGGCTTGGTTAGTCTTCCTATGGCGTTTGATTAAGCCCAGGTCCACAGTTGCTTTGGCGCCTAAGATAGGCATGGTCTTGTGTGGTGTTACATAAAAGCATTGGTCTGATCCAGCTGCGAAGGATGCGCATCGTACGTATATCACCCCAACGATGTCGATTAGATGGCCCGAGTATGCGCGTACCGCATATGGTGGCTTGTGCAAGGGCGGTTTGATGGGGAATTTATCGTAGATCCCTGCGTGTATGATGTTCACTTGAGATCCCGTGTCTAACTTCATCAGGACGGGAAAATTAGCCAAGTAAATTTCTTCGTGCCATTTGTCATTCTGTGTAAGTGGAGAGCTGGTATCATGGCAGTAAAGGGCAAGAGCAGTGCATTGGTACATGTCGCCATCGATGTATCGGTCCCCATTGACGTTGTCCGAGGTGAATTCTTCGTCGTAATACGTTGTTACTTCGTTTAAACCACGTAATCGGCAGTGCGAGGCCCAGTGCCCTCGGCGCGAGCATTGGAAACAGTGCGCGTTTTGAGCGGGGCAGCGGTTGGGGGGGATGTGGCGTACCGCAGTTGCTGCATCCTTGTCGTTGGCGGAGATGTGGATTTGACGGTTGCTGAGGCCTGCGGGATTGTTCGTGTGGCGTCGTTCTCGAACGCATATCCGGTCGTGGGTTGTTTCTTGCGTATGCTGTAGTCGATCGCTCGAATGTGGTCTGCTGATACGGTCTGCCGTGTTGTGCAGGGTGTTGAGCGCGTGGCTGTAGTCGTCTATCTCCTCTATTGATTGCGTCTAGTGCTGTGGTGGCCGTATTGTCTTTGTCGTTAGTGGTCGTGATCGTGGTGGCGTGTTGTGCGGCAGCTTCATCTGATTGGCAGATCGCTATGGCTCGCTCGAGTGTGATCTGTCTGTCGGCTAAAAGTTCCTTGCGTAATTTTTCGTTCCGAATTCCAATGACTATCTGTGTGCATGTCAGCGACGACGTGAGGGTGCCGAAATCGCATTGCCGGGCCTTGGTTTTGATGTCGGTTATGAAAGCGTCAAATCGCTGCTGAGGACCTTGTTTAGTTGTTAGAAAGGAGTATCGTGCTGCGTTGAGGTTCTTGTACGGCTCGTAATAAACATCGAAGGCTCCATATATACGGTCGAGTGTTAAGGGAGCAGGTGTTACTGCTATGTTCAGGGTATTGTAGACTCGTCGACCGGAGGGTCCAAGAATATGCAGAAAAGTCGCTACTTGCACTTCTGGGGTTTCGTCGGCTAGCTTGGAGGCTAAAGCGTAGATCTTGAAACTGTCCTTGTATTCCGTCCATTCGGCTGCTGGATTCGCGGATGCGGGATTGAAAGGCTCCGGGCTTTTGAAGGAAGTCGACGTCATTTTTCGTTAGGTTAATGGGTAATTGCGGGGCGCGGTTCGATAACTTCTGACACCATATTACGGTACGGAGTTAAGTCAAAGGCAACACTTTATAACGACATAGTTTATTGAGTCAACTTTAGTCTCGATCTACATACTAATACTAACCAGTGAGATTACACCTACGTCTGTTTATATAACATCTTTAACATGACCTTTGTTCTTTCGTGTTCTTATCTAGTCTAGTTGCTTTTTTATGAAGTCTATTATAAGTCTATTATAACATTTTGAAAAGCTAAAAATAATAGTTGCTTGAGATATGCATTAATGCAAACAATAGGGTAATATTGCCAAGGAGTCAATTTGGTAAAATAACTGAAATATTCAGCATTAATCTCGCTTCGCAACAAGGGCTCCGTGGCTTAGTGGTTAAAGCGCCTGTATCGTAACCAGGAGATCATGAGTTCGATTCTCGTCGGAGCCTCGTTGTTATGATACTTGATCTAGGGTTTGTAGCTATTAAATATTGAAAAACAATAAATAATAGTTGCTTGAGATATGCATTAATGCAAACAATAGGGTAATATTGCCAAGGTGTTAATTTAATAAAATCACTGAAATGTTCAGCATTAATCTTGCTTTGCTACAAGGGCTCCATGGCTTAGTGGTTAAAGCGCCTGTCTCGTAAACAGGAGATCCTGAGTTCGATTCTCGTCGGAGCCTTGTTGTTATGATACTTGAACTAGTGTTCGTAGCTATTAAATTTTGAAAAGCTAAAAATAATAGTTGCTTGAGATATGCATTAATGCAAACAATAGGGTAATATTGCCAAGGAGTTAATTTGGTAAAATAACTGAAATATTCAGCATTAATCTCGCTTCGCAACAAGGGTTCCGTGGCTTAGTGGTTAAAGCGCCTGTATCGTAAACAGGAGATCATGAGTTCGATTCTCGTCGGAGCCTCGTTGTTATGATACTTGAACTAGTGTTTGTAGCTATTAAATTTTGAAAAACAAAAAATAAAGTTGCTTGAGATATGCATTAATGCAAACAATAGGGTAATATTGCCAAGGAGTTAAACTAGTAAAATCACTGAAATATTCAGCATTAATCTCGCTTCGCAACAAGGGCTCCGTGGCTTAGTGGTTAAAGCGCCTGTCTCGTAAACAGGAGATCATGAGTTCGATTCTCGTCGGAGCCTCGTTGTTATGATACGTGAACTAGTGTTTGTAGCTATTAAATTTTGAAAAATAAAAAATAAAGTTGCTTGAGATAAGCATAATGCAAACAATAGGGTAATATTGCCAAGGAGTTAAATTAGTAAAATCACTGAAATATTCAGCATTAATCTCGCTTCGAAAAAAGGCTCCCTGGCTTAGTGGTTAAAGCGCCTGTCTCGTAAACAGGAGATCCTGAGTTCGATTCTTGTCGGAGCCTCGTTGTTATGATACGTGAACTGGTGTTTGTAGCTATTAAATTTTGAAAAACAAAAAATAAAGTGTTTGAGATAAGCCTTAATGCAAACAATAGGGTAATATTGCCAAGGAGTTAATTTGGTAAAATAACTGAAATATTCAGCATTAATCTCGCTTCGCAACAAGGGCTCCGTGGCTTAGTGGTTAAAGCGCCTGTCTCGTAAACAGGAGATCATGAGTTCGATTCTCGTCGGAGCCTCGTTGTTATGATACGTGAACTAGTGTTTGTAGCTATTAAATTTTGAAAAACAAAAAATAAAAGTTGCTTGAGATAAGCCATAATGCAAACATAGGGTAATATTGCCAAGGAGTTAAATTAGTAAAATCACTGAAATATTCAGCATTAATCTCGCTTCGAAACAAGGCTCCGTGGCTTAGTGGTTAAAGCGCCTGTCTCGTAAACAGGAGATCATGAGTTCGATTCTCGTCGGAGCCTCGTTGTTATGATACTTGAACTAGTGTTCGTAGCTATTAAATTTTGAAAAGCTAAAAATAATAGTTGCTTGAGATATGCATTAATGCAAACAATAGGGTAATATTGCCAAGGAGTTAATTTAATAAAATCACTGAAATATTCAGCATTAATCTTGCTTTGCAACAAGGGCTCCATGGCTTAGTGGTTAAAGCGCCTGTCTCGTAAACAGGAGATCATGAGTTCGATTCTCGTCGGAGCCTCGTTGTTATGATACGTGAACTAGTGTTTGTAGCTATTAAATTTTGAAAAACAAAAATAAAATTGCTTGAGATAAGCCTTAATGCAAACAATAGGGTAATATTGCCAAGGAGTTAATTTAGTAAAATAACTGAAATATTCAGCATTAATCTCGCTTCGCAACAAGGGCTCCGTGGCTTAGTGGTTAAAGCGCCTGTCTCGTAACAGGAGATCATGAGTTCGATTCTCGTCGGAGCCTCGTTGTTATGATACTTGAACTAGTGTTCGTAGCTATTAAATTTTGAAAAAAAATAAATAGTTGCTTGAGATATGCATTAATGCAAACAATAGGGTAATATTGCCAAGGAGTTAATTTGGTAAAATAACTGAAATATTCAGCATTAATCTCGCTTCGCAACAAGGGCTCCGTGGCTTAGTGGTTAAAGCGCCTGTCTCGTAAACAGGAGATCATGAGTTCGATTCTCGTCGGAGCCTCGTTGTTATGATACTTGAACTAGTGTTTGTAGCTATTAAATTTTGAAAAACAAAAAATAATAGTTGCTTGAGATATGCATTAATGCAAACAATAGGGTAATATTGCCAAAGAGTTAAATTAGTAAAATCACTGAAATATTCAGCATTAATCTCGCTTCGCAACAAAGGCTCCGTGGCTTAGTGGTTAAAGCGCCTGTCTCGTAAACAGGAGATCATGAGTTCGATTCTCGTCGGAGCCTCGTTGTTATGATACTTGAACTAGTGTTTGTAGCTATTAAATTTTGAAAAACTAAAAATAATAGTTGCTTGAGATATGCATTAATGCAAACAATAGGGTAATATTGCCAAGGAGTTAATTTAGTAAAATAACTGAAATATTCAGCATTAATCTCGCTTCGCAACAAGGGCTCCGTGGCTTAGTTTTAAAGCGCCTGTCTCGTAAACAGGAGATCATGAGTTCGATTCTCGTCGGAGCCTCGTTGTTATGATACTTGAACTAGTGTTTGTAGCTATTAAATTTTGAAAAACAATAAATAATAGTTGCTTGAGATATGCATTAATGCAAACAATAGGGTAATATTGCCAAGAGTTAAATTAGTAAAATCACTGAAATATTCAGCATTAATCTCGCTTCGCAACAAGGCTCCGTGGCTTAGTGGTTAAAGCGCCTGTCTCGTAAACAGGAGATCCTGAGTTCGATTCTCGTCGGAGCCTCGTTGTTATGATACTTGAACTAGTGTTTCGTAGCTATTAAATTTTGAAAAACTAAAAATAATAGTTGCTTGAGATATGCATTAATGCAAACAATAGGGTAATATTGCCAAGGAGTTAATTTAGTAAATCACTGAAATATTCAGCATTAATCTCGCTTCGCAACAAGGGCTCCGTGGCTTAGTGGTTAAAGCGCCTGTCTCGTAAACAGGAGATCATGAGTTCGATTCTCGTCGGAGCCTCGTTGTTATGATACGTGAACTAGTGTTTGTAGCTATTAAATTTTGAAAAACAAAAAATAAAGTTGCTTGAGATATGCATAATGCAAACAATAGGGTAATATTGCCAAGGAGTTAATTTAGTAAAATCACTGAAATATTCAGCATTAATCTCGCTTCGAAACAAGGCTCCGTGGCTTAGTGGTTAAAGCGCCTGTCTCGTAAACAGGAGATCCTGAGTTCGATTCTCGTCGGAGCCTCGTTGTTATGATACTTGAACTAGTGTTTGTAGCTATTAAATTTTGAAAAACAAAAATAAAAGTTGCTTGAGATATGCATTAATGCAAACAATAGGGTAATATTGCCAAGGAGTTAATTTGGTAAAATAACTGAAATATTCAGCATTAATCTCGCTTCGCAACAAGGGCTCCGTGGCTTAGTGGTTAAAGCGCCTGTCTCGTAAACAGGAGATCATGAGTTCGATTCTCGTCGGAGCCTCGTTGTTATGATACTTGAACTAGTGTTTGTAGCTATTAAATTTTTAAAAACAAAAATAAAAGTTGCTTGAGATATGCCTTAATGCAAAAAAAAATTAAAATGCGAAGGAGTTAATTTAGTAAAATTACTGAAATATTCAGCATTAATCTCGCTTCGCAACAAGGGCTCCGTGGCTTAGTGGTTAAAGCGCCTGTCTCGTAAACAGGAGATCATGAGTTCGATTCTCGTCGGAGCCTCGTTGTTATGATACTAGAACTAGTGTTTGTAGCTATTAAATTTTGAAAAACAATAAATAATAGTTGCTTGAGATATGCATTAATGCAAACAATAGGGTAATATTGCCAAGAGTTAAATTAGTAAAATCACTGAAATATTCAGCATTAATCTCGCTTCGCAACAAGGGCTCCGTGGCTTAGTGGTTAAAGCGCCTGTCTCGTAAACAGGAGATCATGAGTTCGATTCTCGTCGGAGCCTCGTTGTTATGATACTTGAACTAGTGTTTGTAGCTATTAAATTTTGAAAAACAAAAAAAAAGTTGCTTGAGATAAGCCTTAATGCAAACAATAGGGTAATATTGCCAAAGAGTTAATTAGTAAAATCACTGAAATATTCAGCATTAATCTCGCTTCGAAACAAAGGCTCCGTGGCTTAGTGGTTAAAGCGCCTGTCTCGTAAACAGGAGATCATGAGTTCGATTCTCGTCGGAGCCTCGTTGTTATGATACTTGAACTAGTGTTTGTAGCTATTAAATTTTGAAAAACAAAAATAATAGTTGCTTGAGATATGCATTAATGCAAACAATAGGGTAATATTGCCAAGGAGTTAATTTAGTAAAATCACTGAAATATTCAGCATTAATCTCGCTTCGCAACAAGGGCTCCATGGCTTAGTGGTTAAAGCGCCTGTCTCGTAAACAGGAGATCATGAGTTCGATTCTCGTCGGAGCCTCGTTGTTATGATACGTGAACTAGTGTTTGTAGCTATCAAATTTTGAAAAACAAATACTATAAATTTTGAAAAACAAAAATAAAATGTGCTTGAGATATGCCTTAATGCAAACAATAGGGTAATATTGCCAAGGAGTTAATTTAGTAAAATCACTGAAATATTCAGCATTAATCTCGCTTCGCAACAAGGGCTCCGTGGCTTAGTGGTTAAAGCGCCTGTCTCGTAAACAGGAGATCATGAGTTCGATTCTCGTCGGAGCCTCGTTGTTATGATACTTGAACTAGTGTTTGTAGCTATTAAATTTTGAAAACAAAAATAATAGTTGCTTGAGATATGCATTAATGCAAACAATAGGGTAATATTGCCAAGGAGTTAATTTGGTAAAATACTGAAATATTCAGCATTAATCTCGCTTCGCAACAAGGGCTCCGTGGCTTAGTGGTTAAAGCGCCTGTCTCGTAAACAGGAGATCATGAGTTCGATTCTCGTCGGAGCCTCGTTGTTATGATACTTGAACTAGTGTTTGTAGCTATTAAATTTTGAAAAACAAAAATAATAGTTGCTTGAGATATGCATTAATGCAAACAATAGGGTAATATTGCCAAGGAGTTAATTTGGTAAAATACTGAAATATTCAGCATTAATCTCGCTTCGCAACAAGGGCTCCGTGGCTTAGTGGTTAAAGCGCCTGTCTCGTAAACAGGAGATCATGAGTTCGATTCTCGTCGGAGCCTCGTTGTTATGATACTTGAACTAGTGTTTGTAGCTATTAAATTTTGAAAAACAAAAATAATAGTTGCTTGAGATATGCATTAATGCAAACAATAGGGTAATATTGCGAAGGAGTTAATTTAGTAAAATCACTGAAATATTCAGCATTAATCTCGCTTCGCAACAAGGGCTCCGTGGCTTAGTGGTTAAAGCGCCTGTCTCGTAAACAGGAGATCATGAGTTCGATTCTCGTCGGAGCCTCGTTGTTATGATACTTGAACTAGTGTTTGTAGCTATTAAATTTTGAAAAACTAAAAATAATAGTTGCTTGAGATATGCATTAATGCAAACAATAGGGTAATATTGCCAAGGAGTTAATTTAGTAAAATCACTGAAATATTCAGCATTAATCTCGCTTCGCAACAAGGGCTCCGTGGCTTAGTGGTTAAAGCGCCTGTCTCGTAAACAGGAGATCATGAGTTCGATTCTCGTCGGAGCCTCGTTGTTATGATACGTGAACTAGTGTTTGTAGCTATTAAATTTTGAAAAACAATAAATAATAGTTGCTTGAGATATGCATTAATGCAAACAATAGGGTAATATTGCAAAGAGTTAAATTAGTAAAATCACTGAAATATTCAGCATTAATCTCGCTTCGCAACAAAGGCTCCGTGGCTTAGTGGTTAAAGCGCCTGTCTCGTAAACAGGAGATCATGAGTTCGATTCTCGTCGGAGCCTCGTTGTTATGATACTTGAACTAGTGTTTGTAGCTATTAAATTTTGAAAAACAAAAATAATAGTTGCTTGAGATATGCATTAATGCAAACAATAGGGTAATATTGCCAAGGAGTTAATTTATAAAATCACTGAAATATTCAGCATTAATCTTGCTTCGCAACAAGGGCTCCATGGCTTAGTGGTTAAAGCGCCTGTCTCGTAAACAGGAGATCATGAGTTCGATTCTCGTCGGAGCCTCGTTGTTATGATACGTGAACTAGTGTTTGTAGCTATTAAATTTTGAAAAACAAAAATAAAAGTTGCTTGAGATAAGCCATAATGCAAACAATAGGGTAATATTGCCAAGGAGTTAATTTAGTAAAATCACTGAAATATTCAGCATTAATCTCGCTTCGAAAAAAGGCTCCGTGGCTTAGTGGTTAAAGCGCCTGTCTCGTAAACAGGAGATCATGAGTTCGATTCTCGTCGGAGCCTCGTTGTTATGATACGTGAACTAGTGTTTGTAGCTATTAAATTTTGAAAAACAAAAAATAAATGTGCTTGAGATATGCCTTAATGCAAACAATAGGGTAATATTGCCAAGGAGTTAATTTGGTAAAATAACTGAAATATTCAGCATTAATCTCGCTTCGCAACAAGGGCTCCGTGGCTTAGTGGTTAAAGCGCCTGTCTCGTAAACAGGAGATCATGAGTTCGATTCTCGTCGGAGCCTCGTTGTTATGATACTTGAACTAGTGTTTGTAGCTATTAAATTTTGAAAAAAAAATAAAAGTTGCTTGAGATATGCCTTAATGCAAAAAAAAAATTAAAATGCGAAGGAGTTAATTTAGTAAAATTACTGAAATATTCAGCATTAATCTCGCTTCGCAACAAGGGCTCCGTGGCTTAGTGGTTAAAGCGCCTGTCTCGTAAACAGGAGATCATGAGTTCGATTCTCGTCGGAGCCTCGTTGTTATGATTCTAGAACTAGTGTTTGTAGCTATTAAATTTTGAAAAACAATAAATAATAGTTGCTTGAGATATGCATTAATGCAAACAATAGGGTAATATTGCCAAAGAGTTAAATTAGTAAAATCACTGAAATATTCAGCATTAATCTCGCTTCGAAACAAAGGCTCCGTGGCTTAGTGGTTAAAGCGCCTGTCTCGTAAACAGGAGATCATGAGTTCGATTCTCGTCGGAGCCTCGTTGTTATGATACTTGAACTAGTGTTTGTAGCTATTAAATTTTGAAAAACAATAAATAATAGTTGCTTGAGATATGCATTAATGCAAACAATAGGGAAATATGCCAAGGAGTTAATTTATAAAATCACTGAAATATTCAGCATTAATCTCGCTTCGCAACAAGGGCTCCATGGCTTAGTGGTTAAAGCGCCTGTCTCGTAAACAGGAGATCATGAGTTCGATTCTCGTCGGAGCCTCGTTGTTATGATACGTGAACTAGTGTTTGTAGCTATTAAATTTTGAAAAACCAAAAATAAAAGTTGCTTGAGATAAGCCTTAATGCAAACAATAGGGTAATATTGCCAAGAGTTATATTAGTAAAATACTGAAATATTCAGCATTAATCTCGCTTCGCAACAAGGGCTCCGTGGCTTAGTGGTTAAAGCGCCTGTCTCGTAAACAGGAGATCATGAGTTCGATTCTCGTCGGAGCCTCGTTGTTATGATACTTGAACTAGTGTTTGTAGCTATTAAATTTTGAAAAACAATAAATAATAGTTGCTTGAGATATGCATTAATGCAAACAATAGGGTTATATTGCCAAAGAGTTAATTTATTAAAATCACTGAAAAATTCAGCATTAATCTTGCTTCGAAACAAAGGCTCCGTGGCTTAGTGGTTAAAGCGCCTGTCTCGTAAACAGGAGATCCTGAGTTCGATTCTCGTCGGAGCCTCGTTGTTATGATACGTAAACTAGTGTTTGTAGCTATTAAATTTTGAAAAACCAAAATAAAAGTTGCTTGAGATAAGCCTTAATGCAAACAATAGGGTAATATTGCCAAGGAGTTAAATTAGTAAAATCACTGAAATATTCAGCATTAAATATTCAGCATTAATCTCGCTTCGAAACAAGGCTCCGTGGCTTAGTGGTTAAAGCGCCTGTCTCGTAAACAGGAGATCATGAGTTCGATTCTCGTCGGAGCCTCGTTGTTATGATATGTGAACTAGTGTTTGTAGCTATTAAATTTTGAAAAACAAAAAATAAAAGTTGCTTGAGATAAGCCTTAATGCAAACAATAGGGTAATATTGCCAAGGAGTTAAATTAGTAAAATCACTGAAATATTCAGCATTAATCTCGCTTCGAAACAAAGGCTCCGTGGCTTAGTGGTTAAAGCGCCTGTCTCGTAAACAGGAGATCATGAGTTCGATTCTCGTCGGAGCCTCGTTGTTATGATACTTGAACTAGTGTTCGTAGCTATTAAGTTCAGAAAAGCTAAAAATAATAGTTGCTTGAGATATGCATTAATGCAATTAATAGGGTAATATTGCCAAGGAGTTAATTTGGTAAAATAACCGAAATTTTCAGCATTAATCTCGCTTCGCAACAAGGGCTCCGTGGCTTAGTGGTTAAAGCGCCTGTATCGTAAACAGGAGATCATGAGTTCGATTCTCGTCGGAGCCTCGTTGTTATGATACTTGAACTAGTGTTTGTAGCTATTAAATTTTTAAAAACCAAAAATAATAGTTGCTTGAGATATGCCTTAATGCAAAAAAAAATTAAAATGCGAAGGAGTTAATTTAGTAAAATTACTGAAATATTCAACATTAATCTCGCTTCGCAACAAGGGCTCCGTGGCTTAGTGGTTAAAGCGCCTGTCTCGTAAACTGGAGATCATGAGTTCGATTCTCGTCACAGCCTCGTTGTTATGATTCTAGAACTAGTGTTTGTAGCTATTAAATTTTGAAAAACAATAAATAATAGTTGCTTGAGATATGCATTAATGCAAACAATAGGGTTATATTGCCAAAGAGTTAATTTATTAAAATCCCTGAAAAATTCAGCATTAATCTTGCTTCGCAACAAGGGCTCCATGGCTTAGTGGTTAAAGCGCCTGTCTCGTAAACAGGAGATCCTGAGTTCGATTCTCGTCGGAGCCTCGTTGTTATGATACGTGAACTAGTGTTTGCAGCTATTAAATTTTGAAAAACCAAAATTAAAAGTTGCTTGAGATAAGCCTTAATGCAAACAATAGGGTAATATTGCCAAAGAGTTAAATTAGTAAAATCACTGAAATATTCAGCATTAATCTCGCTTCGAAACAAAGGCTCCGTGGCTTAGTGGTTAAAGCGCCTGTCTCGTAAACAGGAGATCCTGAGTTCGATTCTCGTCGGAGCCTCGTTGTTATGATACGTAAACTAGTGTTTGTAGCTATTAAATTTTGAAAAACCAAAATTAAAAGTTGCTTGAGATAAGCCTTAATGCAAACAATAGGGTAATATTGCCAAGGAGTTAAATTAGTAAAATCACTGAAATATTCAGCATTAAATATTCAGCATTAATCTCGCTTCGAAACGAAGGCTCCGTGGCTTAGTGGTTAAAGCGCCTGTCTCGTAAACAGGAGATCATGAGTTCGATTCTCGTCGGAGCCTCGTTGTTATGATATGTGAACTAGTGTTTGTAGCTATCAAATTTTGAAAAACAAAAAATAAAAGTTGCTTGAGATAAGCCTTAATGCAAACAATAGGGTAATATTGCCAAGGAGTTAAATTAGTAAAATCACTGAAATATTCAGCATTAATCTCGCTTCGAAACAAAGGTTCCGTGGCTTAGTGGTTAAAGCGCCTGTCTCGTAAACAGGAGATCATGAGTTCGATTCTCGTCGGAGCCTCGTTGTTATGATACTTGAACTAGTGTTCGTAGCTATTAAGTTCAGAAAAGCTAAAAATAATAGTTGCTTGAGATATGCATTAATGCAATTAATAGGGTAATATTGCCAAGGAGTTAATTTGGTAAAATAACCGAAATTTTCAGCATTAATCTCGCTTCGCAACAAGGGCTCCGTGGCTTGGTGGTTAAAGCGCCTGTATCGTAAACAGGAGATCATGAGTTCGATTCTCGTCGGAGCCTCGTTGTTATGATACTTGAACTAGTGTTTGTAGCTATTAAATTTTTAAAACCAAAAATAATAGTTGCTTGAGATATGCCTTAATGCAAAAAAAAATTAAAATGCGAAGGAGTTAATTTAGTAAAATTACTGAAATATTCAACATTAATCTCGCTTCGCAACAAGGGCTCCGTGGCTTAGTGGTTAAAGCGCCTGTCTCGTAAACTGGAGATCATGAGTTCGATTCTCGTCACAGCCTCGTTGTTATGATTCTAGAACTAGTGTTTGTAGCTATTAAATTTTGAAAAACAATAAATAATAGTTGCTTGAGATATGCATTAATGCAAACAATAGGGTTATATTGCCAAAGAGTTAATTTATTAAAATCCCTGAAAAATTCAGCATTAATCTTGCTTCGCAACAAGGGCTCCATGGCTTAGTGGTTAAAGCGCCTGTCTCGTAAACAGGAGATCCTGAGTTCGATTCTCGTCGGAGCCTCGTTGTTATGATACGTGAACTAGTGTTTGCAGCTATTAAATTTTGAAAAACCAAAATTAAAAGTTGCTTGAGATAAGCCTTAATGCAAACAATAGGGTAATATTGCCAAAGAGTTAAATTAGTAAAATCACTGAAATATTCAGCATTAATCTCGCTTCGAAACAAAGGCTCCGTGGCTTAGTGGTTAAAGCGCCTGTCTCGTAAACAGGAGATCATGAGTTCGATTCTCGTCATAGCCTCGTTGTTATGATTCTAGAACTAGTGTTTGTAGCTATTAAATTTTGAAAAACAATAAATAATAGTTGCTTGAGATATGCATTAATGCAAACAATAGGGTTATTCTACAGGGCCGGTAGGCCCTTGTAGATATGACATGACACCCTTCTGTAATGTTAAAGAAAAAGTCACACCTTTTAGGGTTAGCGTCCCATAGAAAAAGCATTAAAAAATTTTCGGTTTTTTAAGGCAATTGAGACAGGCCATACGGAAAAACTATAGCGAAGTTAGTTTTCGGAATACTTCTAAATTAACAAGCATTTATTAAATGGGAAACTTACCTGTTTCGATTTTTAATTAATGAATTCTAATTTTTGTAATTTAACTAATTAACAAAGTACATCAAAAAAGTACTTTTGGGTCAGAAGTCAGCCTAACCTTATAGCGCGCTTAAACCTATTTCTTCATTTCGTTCTCGTTGACAACTAAAAGGGCCTAGGTTTGTGGGTGCTAACAAGTTACGTTGACTAATTGTAAATGTTGGCTTTCTTGCTGATTTTCCTAATTTCTTAGCAGTAGACTCCAGCAAATTACTTTTGTATTTCGTCCGAGCTTGAGCACCTTTATATGTATTTTCTAATTAACTGTAGCACCCTTAATAAGAAATACGTCGTTATCAGGTCGAATTTTCGTCTAGAAAAGTAATTCAGGTAAATAATTACAGTTAATAGAGGTTTTTATATCATTTAAAGTAAGCTTTTCGACGTTGTTTACGGCCAAGGCTTAAGTTGTATTGACTATTGGCACCCCAAGTTATTTCCCCATAGAGCTTAATACAGTCGAAGGCAGAGGGCTGCCATTACCCTATTTTAGTTACTCTATGTAATTATAGTCTCATATAGTGTCTTTCCTCTTTCTTTGAAGATTATTAAAAAGGCTGATTTCCGGCTCTAATTTGTTTTGGAATCCTGTATACGTATAGTCTGCTCTATTTTATGCTAGAAACAGCCTAACCGGGTTAACCCTAGGTTGTTTATGCTGTATTTACCGTGTGCGCTTCGAATTTGATGTAAAAAATGGCATACCTATTCAAATTATTAACGTGTTGAAGTAAAGATAGTTCTTTTCACCCTGTGAAACTTTCGAGAACTTCAAAATACTAAGTATAGAAAGGTGACAAAATGTGTGTTTACCCTGCGGCAGTAAAAGAGTGGTGTTTGCTACTTTGCGTTAGCGCAGTTGATTCAACATTCCCATATGAGGTGTACATGGTTTAATTATTTGTTAATCTCACTAAAATGCTACTAATTGTGAAGGTGTGTGTTATAAATCCTGAAACTCAGCAGTAGTAGAAGGCCACATCATTCGTTAAAACAATTTTTATCCTATTGATCCAGTCAGTATGTGTTGTTACGTTATGAATTTATAAACTATTTGTTACCAACAGTGGATCGTTTAATTCATAAATATAAGTAACAGTGGTGTTAGTTTGTAACCGATTCACTTAACAGGGTCGTTATGTAATTTAATTAGTCAAATAATTTCCAAGTTTACATCAGCGCTAAATTTTACCAACGTGACCTCAGGGGATACAGAGGATTACGTTGTTTGCTAGTTCCACACTCCACATTGCCGTTTGTTAATTCGTCTAAATTGCTATGAATTGTTTAGGTACTTGATTAAATTACTAGTATTCAAGCCAAACTATAGAATCACATCATTTAATTAACATATTTTATAGATGCTCTTTATGTTACTGAAATTTAGTACAGAATATGATAAAAATTGAATGCAACGTGTCGGAAATAAAATTATTTATTGAGAATAATTTTATAAGCTAAATCAACGCAACAATGGTGTTTCACCGTATAAAAAATTCAACAACAGATATCTACAAAAAACTGCAAGAAAGTTCTCTCTGTACCAAAAATTCAACAACGGAAATCTACGGAAAAATTGCAACAAAGTTCATTAAGTTTTGAACATGGCAGTACTGTTTACATTAGCGCAGTTCTTTCAACGTTACCATTTAAGATACGAAGGGATTAAGCAAGGAAAAAAACGGCTCATTTTTGAAATAACTATTTTATTTAAAAAAAAATTAAATATAATTTGAGAAAGAATTTGGTATTTAAAAATTTATAATTAGAAAAATTTTGTAATTAGGAAAAAAAATGTATTTTGGAAGAAAAAATGTATTTACAATTTAGGAAAAGAAATTTATAATATTAATAAAATAAATAATAAAAAAAATCATTCATTAAAAAAAACACACTTGAAAAAAAAATTAAATGTAATATTTAAAAAAAATGCTTAATCTTGTTTTTTTTTTCAATCCTGTAAGGAAATGGTTTAAAATTATGATTTTAAATTATAATGATGAAGGGACCTGGGTCCAATTCTTTAAATATTTTAGCTCGTTACAACAATTGAAAATTATTCCTTAAAGGGTTAATGTCAATGTCGCGAGTCAGCAGGCAATTTTATGACAGATATAAATAGCTGCAAGTTTTATTGTGTGAGATAGACGCTAGCCCTTTAGTCAATTGTTATGACATGCAAAATATTTTTGAAGAACTGCAACCGCGCAGAAGAGTAAGCAGGAAACCGGCTATACAGGGTGTACCAAAAAGGGTGGTACACCCAGACTACAGTTGGCTCTATTGGCGATTTAAAGTCGAAGATGCTTTATGACATTTTTGACACCATTTACGACCGAATTAAATAAATGTTAATTTATTTTTAATTAAGGGTCGTCTGTGAAAATCTTAAATTATCATTTTTAAAAGGTGACCTGGACAGCAAAATCTCATAGAATTATTTCGACTCAAAATTGCATCTAAAGCAAACCAACCAACTTCTGTTCAGCCCAACCACCCTTTTTGGAACGTACAACTTACAACTTAATTTCATTTTCAATTTCTCCCATCGACATGTCGTCGTCCTCCTCCTCCTCCTCTTCGACACGTTTTGGCGAAGTACGCTCAGCGCCTTGAGGTTGGGCCGTCTCCTCCCCAGCGCCTTGAGGAGGGACAGTCCCAACCTCCACCAACGAATTTTCTTGGACTCCTTGGTCCCCTTCTACTAAAATTTAATAATACTTTGTAAATTTTCACTTTTAAGTAATAAATGAGTTTTATACCACGAACGCGGCTCCACCAGTCGCGCATCCGCAACACTCCACTACATTGAGGCGGGGTCGGCACCACTCCGGCGCCTTGGGGAGGGACTGGCCCAACCCCCGCCATCGAGTTTTGTGGGCCTCCTTGGTCTCCTTTTACCAAAATTGAATAATACTTTGTACATTTTCACTTTTAAGTATTAAACGAGTTTTATACCACGAACACGGCTCCAACAGTCGCGCATTAAGTGGCCGTAGCGGCCACAATTATTACAACGCCGGCCCCTGGCGTTGCGACCGCTACGGCCTCCACCACCGTTAACCCGGCCTCCGCGGCCGTTTCCGCCGCGTCCACGGCCCCTAAAAATGCGGCCCCCTCTTGGGGCCAAAGCCCCGCGCCCTCTTGGGCCAACAGCCCCGCGTCCTCTTGGGCCAACAGCCCCGCGTCCTCTTGGGCCAACAGCCCCGCGTCCTCTGGGGGCAAGAGCCCCACCTATGGCGTTTATTAGCCCATCTCCCAGTCCTCCAGCATTAATATTGACTGTTACGTTACAGATTTGCGCTACATTAAAAAGGCGGTCCATTTTCTTAACTAGAATTTGAAATAAAGACCCTTATTATTATGGTGCTAATCTTTCTTTCACTTACGGACTATTTTCATATTAATTGTAGGCCTTGCTGATTTTTAGAATGAAAAATATTAAAGGGATTGAAAATCAGGCCGGAGAAATGGGGTGAAGTGGAATTATTATTTCTTGAATTAATCGAAACACGTTTATCTTAATTACGGGCCTGTACAGCACTTTTTTCACCATTAGCCAACCGGCAAGCACTGCCTGCTTTCTATTACCCCTAAGCCTTAGCTGCTGCCATGAAAGAAGGCAACGCTCAATAACCGAGGCTTAACCTATATATATTTTGAAAAAGACGTTTTAAAAAAATTTCAAAGTGAAATTATAACCCATAAGTGCTCTAAAGGCTGCTAAAGAAGTTATTAATCACAAAATAAACCTAATTTTTAATAAATTTTCCATTTATAATCATATTCTATGGTAGTAAGTTTAAAAATAAATCCGCTTACTTTGAAACGTCTCGTTGTTTGAAAATTGTAAGTGCGTTCAGCAACCACTACCAAGTTCTCGGTTTAGTACCAGATTGCAATCTTTCTACGTAACCGGTAACCTAAACCGCTTTTATGGTGGACGTAGCTACACGCAGCGAATAAAACCGGGGAATACGGTAAATTTACTTTCTTCATTAATATAGCTTTTCCAGTGGTTTTAAAACAAAAATATAAGATAATTGAAAGAACAACAGTTACAGACAGGTTTACAATATTTCTTTATTTATATGGCAGAAAACAATCACAACTACATGATTTTAAAAGTGGCGGTATAGGATGGTTGTTCTGTTTAAAGCGACATCTCGAGGAAAAGGTGTTAAAATAATCTGATGTCTTAGAAGGAATAAAGAGTATAATTTCGGCATGATTGTTATTTTGAAAATGATTTTCACTATATGATTTCTAAAACTCTATTTGTAACGTTAATCTTGAGCTTAATATAAAGTTTAGTCGGTTTGAGTATTTTCAAAACTAAACTACCTGTTGCGACTAGCAAGTAATAAGCATCTCTTCAGAATCTATTCACAATGCCATATAATAAACGATGCGTGGTTCTTGGATGTTCAAGTTGTAGTGACAATCTAGCCCAAGACGGTTCCTACAGTTTACATTTATTCCCGAAAGGTACTGTAAACCTTAACAAAAAGTGCCCTTTTGGGCGACTGGGGTATTTGGCTAAGTTTTTCCCAATGTAAAGGTAATGATGATATAATTAAAATGTGGATTTTGGCTACAAATCGTGGTAAAGAGTGGAGACCGAACAAAGTGTCCGTTATTTGTTCAAAACATTTTAGTCAAGATGATGTTATCGTTACTAAAGGGAAAAAAAGGATGTTACTGAAACCACATTCAATACCAATTCATGGAACAAGTTTAGATAAAGACCTTCTAGAAAGCTCAAATTCTAAACTTTTACTAACAGTACATGAAAATATAAATTTACTACATGTTCAAACTTTTGATGATAATGAAACAGCAATCCAATCAAAACCAACTGGAGGTAACGCTGCGCTTGTAGGTACAGTTCTGCCACCATGTAAAGAAGGAATAAGTATTGCAACAAGAAAATTTGGCACTAAATGTAAAGCTACGCAAACTGTTATTACAATGGCTACAAAAGGTACTCAGACACTAAACTTAAATAATGTTTGGTTTCAATCGAAAGACATTTTTGGAGTATTGCTGCTAGAAACGTAAACATTCCGAGATCATTGATTACAAACAAACTTCAAACAACTCTTATTTAATTCAGCGCCTAGCATTCACAAAGTAGAATCTACACTGATAATGTTAAACCAAAATCAAGATGTCAGCTACCGCACATTAGTAAAAGAAGTAGAAACTAATCTTATAAAACTGTTCATCTTGCAAATAGACATTTGGCCAAGAATTTTTTTTTCGGTGTAAATGTTTATTTTCAACAACATTTTCTACGAGGACAGAACAGTCAGTTAGATGCCTTGCATTTCAATTAAAACTTGAACCTGAAAAGAAGAATACGTTTAAAAAAATTTAGAAAGTGGAAAATGCTTTTTTTTTAATATTTTAAACAGTAGACGCCAGAGACATTTGTTGTGTTATCTAATGTTTCAAGTCCAGAAAAAGGTGAAGAATGAAATTTAAATTTCTTCCAAGCTTTGCGTCAATCGCAAACAACATGCAATAGAAGTTGAAGATTATCAGGCTAGAAATGTAGAAAGCAACTAAATGCAAGAGTAATTTTTACTAAACATTATGTCATTAAAAATGAATGACTATAGAATTGCATCAAAATAAATGTTTATCTAATTTTTACAAATTTAAGTAACATCATTACCGCTTTTGAAAAGTTAGCCTCACTTGTTTTTCTTTATTTAATCCTTTTTTGTGATTTCATTCTGTGTACATTATTTCAAATAAACATAAAAATTATTGAGATGATATTTTCCGCAATCGCGTTAATTATTTCCTGGTCTATTGCTAAAATTTGCAAATTTCTTTAAATTAAATATTATTATCATAACAGATTTAAAAAAGCAAATTCATTATTTCTTCATTAATAGACTTTCATGCTTTTAACGGAAAAATATAAGAACAAATATTTTTTTCTCAAATAACAACTTGATTACATAAAATAATCACAACCACATAATAATTTTAAAAGTTGCAGTATATAGCGAGTTCGTGCTGTTTCAAGTGATAGTAATTTTCACCTTCTGATTTAATCAAAGAGGCTAAAAAAGGAGTAGAAGGCTTGACTGAAGTGTTCTGGCTTTGAAATATTCCCTCTGAACTTCCTGTGTGCTCCTAAAATGTTTTGCCAAAGCTGCTAGTTCAACTCCCGTTCTTATTACCTTCTTTGATTTAATGTAGTTTGAATTCCATTTGCTACGTATATATAATATAAGGGTTTGTCAGTTTGAGTATTTTCTTCACTAAACTCCCTTTTGCATACAATCATGCCTCTCTGCAAAAAAGGCAATATTGAAACGAGAAATATGTCACTAAATGTAAAGCTCAATTCCACTTACAATTTTCCAACTTCTTCAGATTGCACATTCCACACGAGTTTTCTTCCAAACTATTTAAACGTACGTTTAATGTTTCAATCAAACTCAAATTTCTATCCTAGTCAATTTGGGTCTTAACCATTTTAACAATACCTTCAAACTCCATCTTTCTACCCAAATCCAATGGTGTATTGACATTTTTGCTAACCACTTTTTACTGTAATCCACGTCTTTGGACAAACATGGATCGTTGGTATGGTAGCTATGTGCAAGTCGTTTGATGGATTTAATGTGCGCCCCTTTTCAATCAAAGCAACAGTTACATTATATTGGCCTTTATTATTACTGATTAATGATGTGAAGCTCATCTGAGCTTATCGCATAAGTTACCTAATTTTAAATCAGTGCATTTCGTTGTCGATGTTGAAGTTTACACTACAATTAACGTTCAAGGATGTTACCAAAGTATCTATTGCGAAACGGCAACATTAAACTTGCATAACTTACGTTCGCGGGATTCGAAAACTAAATCATAATTATAATAATAAAAAAGCTCTTACAATATACGCTTTAATTAAAATTCAGCCTTGAAATTAGAAACAAGAAAGATCGACCAAGGCTCGGCTAAAATCGAGGAAGTAAACAACATATACAACAATGAAGGGTTATTCTCCGCATCTCTGATTGGGCGCTGTTTGTAGGTCTTACCTCCCTGGTCTTACCGTTTTCCGTAGAGTACTAGCAACATGTTACCATGGAGTGGTATTAATAGATTCTAAGAGAGAATTGGGGTATTTTTAAAGGAACTTTCGTTTACACGACAATAAATCTACCCCACGCAAAATAGCCCACGGAAAACAATATTCAAGCTCAGCCTCGTGTCTAAGCGGTCGTATTAAAAGGTTTACAAATTTCTTCAATAACATTTCAAACTAAACTGAACTGAATCAATGCTAGCTGGAAATTTAACAACAGTGACGTACGCGTTAAATGACTAACAGTACAGTGCACGTTGACTCGTGCTCGTGTTTGGTTCATTTTTGAATTTATTTGACGAATTCAGGCTTATTTGATAGGCCTACTTTTCTCCAAACTCTTAATTAGTTTTGATTCAAGGGCTGCTTAGGGCTTACGCTTTTTTAAAAGCGTTCTAAGCTTAACTTTGCTGCTTTGAGGATTTATTAAGGTAAGATTTATTTTGATTTTTTTTCTTTGTTTGTGCTGTATTCTTTTATATTTTCTTTGTTTGTGCTGTATTCTTTTCTGTCTCCTTTGTTTGTGTTGTATCCTATTTTTCTTCTCTACGGCTCCTGTTACACTGAATAAATAGACCTATTGTGGCGCACTGAGAAAACCTTCAGTGACTTGGTAATAGACCTATTGTGGCGCACTGAGAAAACCTTCAGTGACTTGGTAATAGACCTATTGTGGCGCACTGAGAAAACCTTCAGTGACTTGGTAATAGACCTATTGTGGCGCACTGAGAAAACCTTCAGTGACTTGGTAATAGACCTATTGTGGCGCACTGAGAAAACCTTCAGTGACTTGGTAGTAGACCTATTGTGGCGCACTGAGAAAACCTTCAGTGACTTGGTAATAGACCTATTGTGGCGCACTGAGAAAACCTTCAGTGACTTGGCAACGAAACACATCTTTGTGTGCTAAATTTAAGAACTCAAAATGGTTTCTCGAGAAAAAGCTAGAAGGGACAAGAAACGTTTGAAAAAACAAGTCAAAGAGCGTTGATAGCTAAAACTAAGACTTTAGCGAACAAAAACAAATCAAAGTGCAAAAGGTACTATATAAAAAAAAACAGCTCTTTCGGAGTAAAAAATCGAGTGATGGACTTAATCGCAAGTCTTTATTGACAAGTTCAATAAAAACTCAAAAGGTTTTGCAGGCCCCTAAAATAGGTGGCGCTTCTCGACAAATAAAAGTTGGTGCGAACCCGACTAAAAATTATGTTAAAAAAGTCTCCTTTAACAAAGGAATTTTTAAAACAAAAAATAAAAAAAATTATTGCCGAAAGTTTCAAGCGGTTTTTGGTGACGCGACTTACGGACCGTTTAATGACGAAAAGAACTTTTGCTAATTCACGTAAAAAGCAAAGTTCCAAATTTGCATCCCACAAACTCCTATGCCAGTTGCTATCTGGAAAAACATTCTATTTAAAAAGGCGAATATATTCGGCCTACCATGCAAGGCGCTCGTTACTTATTGAAGATTTCAAAAGTTTCGCGAAGAAAGTGCAAGAAATTGGATTGGTGGATAGTGACAATTTTATCAAAGTCATTGGAGGAAAAAGGCTTCACAGTAGTCTGGAAGAAGCTTTTTATCACCAGACAACATATTTTACTTTGGGGAATGATGGCAGAATTTTAAAAAACGAGGACCACGAAACGCGTTTTGAAAAAATTTTGCAGTTCGACGAAAATGGTCTATTAATAAAAGTGTTAAGAGAAAGCTCTCGTATCGGCGAAAAGGTTAATGAATTATGGGTTGATGAAAGTGGTAATTTTATTGACCAGAAAAGACTGAACAAAGGCATTGAACGCTGCTTGCAAGTTAATGATTTAGGGGTTGTCACGAATCTATTCAATGCAGTAGAAAACGTGTCAGAGGAAAAAAATCCCAAAGCGAATATCGTAATTAACGAATCTGGGTTTATTGAAACCAAAGAAAAAGCTTCGTATTGGGAATGCAGCGACATTTGCAACGTTAGAGAGCGGGCTATTTTTAAAGTCATAGCTTTCATTAACCAGGCGGCAAAGGCCAGTGATAGCGACCTAAATGAACTTTTTGGCTCTGATTTTGACGTTTGCTCCTACAAAAATAAGTTTTGCCAGAAATCCATTGTCAAATTGCCATTGGACGATTCAGATTTTGAAGTAAAAGTTTTGCCGTACCTTGGTCATTTCTCTATTGCTCTGAAAGCGAGGAATGCGAGAGTTACTTGAGAGCCTTCAGAGAACTGGCTCCGCATTACTCTACAATTAGAACTATTTTGAGTAAAATCTACTCCGTTAGAGCGTTGCTTAACGCTTTTTCAACATTGACCGATGAGATTGAGCATGGTGATTACGAATCTCTTCAAAATGTTATACCCAAAATTAGTAAAGTTGTGGAGGCACGTGGATTAAAAATGTCAAATGCCGAAAACGAGGCGACGAAAGGCGGTGAGAACGATATAAGGCCTTGTCTCGATGAGGGTGAAATCTTGGCTTTCTACGCTAAACAATTTGCTAGAGCTGAGCGTGATACGAATGAATTTCACGACACATCTTGCGATTGTTGCGCTAGATTATTGAAAAATTCTGATTTGAGGACCGTGGAAAAACTAGCATGCACTTCAGTTTTTGACAACCACGCCTTTCTCATTTTAAGAGCTGGTTTACTGTTGAAAAATCCAGAGTTCAGAGAAATGGACATGCTTTTATGCCCTTATTGTTCTAAAGAGTTGCAAAAGGGAAAGGTTCCAATTAGATGTTTCCTCAACGGCTTGGGGGTTGACGTTCCTCCGACCGAGGTCACGAGTTTGAACATGTTTGAAAAGGCCTTAATTCAGCTTGTGAAGGCATTTCACACTGTTGTCCGGTTAGGTACTAAAACTAATTCCAACATGCAGTTTGGCGCGGTGAAAGCTTTGAAAGGTAGAATCATATATTTGCCAATTCCAGTCCAAAAAAATTTGGATATGATACCAGCAGCACTGCCTAAAGATCACGAATTGCACGTCTTGGTTAATGGTTTGCCCACTAGTGACAAAAAGATTTGGCAAAAAATTGTTCGCCTTGATGCTTTGAAAAAGGCCGTCGCTAAACTGAAAAAAATTAATCCATTGTACAAAGACATTGATATTACTCTTATCAATGAGGATTACATTTATGGCACCGAAGAGATTAACGGAACTATTGAAGACGAAAATTCATTAACTCCCGATGAATTATTGGCGAAAACGGATCCTCTGGCGCTGTTAAACAACCGCGACGAGGTCAATACAAACGGCTTCAGTACAGTTGCAAAAAATCCGCAAGCGGAATCGCACCAAATCGATATCGATGTTATCAATGATGGTGTGATCGAATCAAATCTTTCGCCAGACGACCGTTATAAAATTTTAACTCAACCTGAGGCACTGTTGCGAAAACTCTCAAAAGATGAAGTGAATGAGCTGTACGATCACTATACAATTCACCCGGTGAATGTTCAGCCGTCAAAAGATTTGTTGGCTTCTTACCAAATGAAGCGTGTCGAAGCCGAGCCTATCAGTAATTGGGACAAAAATCTAGAATACATGTCATTCGTGCACTTGTTCCCAATGGCTCGCTATGGCAAGCACGACGAAAGACCGTTTGGGAAAATGACGGAAACTGAATACCGACTTTCTCGTCTTTTGAACGCGAATCCAATGTTTAGACGTGATTATGCGTTCATGTTCCATTTATACCAAGAGGCCGAAATGAAATCCATTAACAGTAGTTTGAATTACGTTCTACGCGTGAAAAAACCCATGAACGTATCGGTCAATGATTTCGTGAATCAAGTTGATTCTCGAGATTCGGAGCTCGAGAGTAATTTAGCGACTTTCATGGCCCACATTCGAGGAACCAAGGATTATTGGTATAAAGTTCTCAAATGTGTTTTGGCCATGATTAGGGAGTATGGCCCCCCTACTTGGCTTTTAACTTTTAATCCGGCCGAATACGATGACATTGAACTTCACGACCACCTACGACGAGTGAATGCTGACGTGCCAGGGATCGAATCTATGTCGGTGGCTGAACTATTAAATTTAGATCCTCTTAGCGTTAGTTTACATTTTCACAACAAAGTGAGGTCTCTCCTAACAACTTTGTGCTTTGTAAAGAGAATCCGGTTCTTGGACCGATAGCGCATCATTTTGTGCGCGTCGAGTACCAATCTCGCGGCTTAGCCCATTACCATTGCTTGTTGTGGGCCGAGGAAGCTCCCGTGATTGGTTCTCTTCGGCAATAGCTATTTTAGAATACGTGCAGAAGTATGTCACGTGTTCAATCCCAAAAGCTGCTGAAAGTCCAGAACTTTACCGGCTAGTAAAAAAATTCAAACACATAAATGTTGCAGCAGTTGCTACCGAAAGGTTAAGAGAGGAAATAAGGAGCTCAAAGTGTGTCGTTACGGTTTTCCTCGAAACGTTACAAACGTTGCGACATTGAACTCTGCTGAATCAGTTACGCGTCATCGTAAAATGAAACGAAGCCAGAAACGCCTGTATGATTTGCCCAGAAATGAGAGCGAAGTTTTTATCAATGACTACAATCCGGGCATTACTTTGGGCATGAAAGCCAATATTGGATTGAAAGTTTGTCGCCGATTCCTCGGAACAAGTGGCGATATACGTCACGTCGTACGTGACAAAGGGAGATCGGGCTGAAATGGATCAGTGTTTCGCAGAGTTGGCACACGAAAGCTTGTCTAAAAGACTGTTCGCTTATGGG
>JAEQBA010002463.1:312393-413730 GCA_019434445.1 Phalangium opilio
AAAGAAGTTGAAAAGAAGATGAAAATGCCCTTCAAGGGAAAGAAATCGTCGTTGAAAACGGAAAATGCGATGCACGATGTCGAAGCCGCTATGGAAATTGATTTCGAGGGCATGACACTAGACCAAGTTGCGCTACTCAACACTGATCAAAAAGGGTGTACGACAAAGTCATGGATCACTTCACTCCAAGAGGGAGGGCAAAAGAAAATTTTTGCCATTTTGTGTCTGGTCCGGGTGGCCTGGAAAGTCCTTTCTTATTGCCACTATCGCCAACGCCGTTAGACGCCACTTTAAAAATGCCGGTAGCGTCGCGATCGCCGCTCCCACGGGCTTGGCTGCTTCTAAATGTCAACGGCGTAACGTTGCATAGATTACTTTGTTGCCAGTAGAACATGGGCGTACCGCGGAATACCATTCCCTCAATTCCGAAATATTTTCCATTATGAAACAAACTCTGGGAAATTTGAACTCTTGATAGTCGATGAGATCTCTATGGTGTCTTTCGGTCTTACTAACTTACGTTCATTTGAGGCTAAATGAATTTTGGGAAATGAACAAGCCTTTCGGCGGTGTCGTTTGCATTCTCGTTTTGGAGATTTCTTCCAATTGCCGCCTGTACAGGGTAATCCCGCGTTTTTAAAAGTCACTTCCCAGGAAGCGAGACTAAGATTTAATAGCATTGGTGGCACTGATCTTTGGAAGTATTTCCAATACGATGAACTAACGCAAAACGTACGACAGGCCGGCGACAGAGTTTATGGCGACCTACTTAACCGAATTAGAATTGGAACTGTTACGAAAGATGACGTTTCAACCTTAGAAAGTAGACTAGTTCCGGGAGGGAACAAAATTGAGGTGGCTATGAATCTTTACGTTGAGCTGGTTAAAGAAGGATTTCATCCCATCTGTTTGATGCCGAAATTGGCCATGTGCGATAAATTCAACATAAAAATGCTCGAAGAAAGCCGACAGAAAGTTGAATGCGTTGAATGCGAAGACAAACTCGTTAATTACGACAAAAAAATTACCAAAAACATTGTCAGGAGACTCAAAATGTTAGACAATGAGCCGTCTAAAACCGGAGGTCTTGAGAGCAAGCTGTATCTATGCGTTGGATCTCGAGTAATGGTTAGGAGAAACATCAATTTCGAAGAAGGTGTTATTAACGGCACCATGGCCGTTATAACGGGATTCCAAAAGAACGACCGTGGAAACATCATTGGTATCCGGATCAGAGTAGATCGGGAACCAAACGACGAGAACAATAAGCCCGACTTTGTAGTCGAGAAAATGAGCGTCAAGTTCTTGCTAATGACCAATGTATACGTGAAACGAACGCAATTCCCCATAATCTTGGCATACGCCATTACTATACACAAAAGCCAGGGAATGAGTTTAAAATGCGCAATTATGGATTTGGGATCAAGTTTATTTGGAACCGGCATGGCATACGTTGCTCTATCGCGAGTGACTTCCTTGGCCGGTCTCCATCTCTTGCAGTTAGACCCGAATAAAATTATGGCAGATGGACGAGCCATTGCGGAGTATAACAGGCTGCGTCAAAAACACAGACCTGATCTTCCACTTATAGAAATAGTGGGGTCGGAAGCAAAGAGAGGTACAAAAAGGCCAACGTCGAAGAGTATTTTAGAAGGTGAAGGAGAGCGATCTGATAAAACGGCAAAGAAAGACCAAATAAAAAGATTAGACTAGGTCTTCAAAGTGTAGACATTTTTCCCTTGAAAGGATTTGAAAATGGAGATGGAGTAACGTGCTACGCAAATAGCGTTTTGCAATTGCTCTTACTGATTCCGGAATTAAGAAACATGGTTAAAGGGCATAAAGGATCATTGAGCGATAAGCCTATTTTGACTTGCCTTCGTAACACTATTGAGCATGTTGAAAATTCAAATTCGAGTTCTGGCGACGATGGTTTCAATTTGCGAACGGCTGTTGGTCTGCCTTTTACCCACAAACAACAACAAGATGCTAGTGAATTCTTATGGGTTCTCTTGCCAAAACTTTGCGAAGAAATGGAAACTTGTGACTCTGACGCTCTTCAAGAACTATTATGGACAAAGTCGCAAAACGTTACCAAATGCCCGAACTGTCACCTTGAAAAAAGTTCTGGAAACATTATCCAAAGCTGCATCTTCACTCTTCCTTTGCCAAACCTCGCTAAAATTGATTGGAAACTATTAATCGAAAGGATGAGACCAGCAATGATGGCATGCGGAACTTGTAAACACAGAGAAATTAATGAACGTGATGTATTGATTTCTGCCAGTAAGTACGTATTTCTGTGGCTTCCAAGAGATACTGTAGTAAATGGTCACCCTATTAAGATTTTAACCAAAATATCGGGATTCGAAAATCAGAAAGTGGTTTTAAACCAAAGCGTTTACAAAACTAGGGGCGTGATCATTCATAAAGGTTCATCTTTAAACCAAGGTCACTATCTGAATTTTATTCGAAAAGATAACAGCTGGTACGAGGTTAGTGATACAACAATCACCAAGCGTGACAGATTCGTCAGTAACTTGACTGATGTCTCAATTATCCTTCTCGAGAAAGTCTCTCCTTTTTAAAGAGAACCCAGCCTAACTAGCGTTGTTAGGGGTGATCACTAAAAATGGTAAATTAAGGAAACAGGAAATTTGCCCTTGAAATATACGGAGATGTTGGTGTAAAATGTAAGCGAGAAAATAATGAAATTGTGGGGAAAACTAGGGAGAATTTGTGGGGGAAAAACTAGGAAGAAATTGTAGGGAAAAAAACTAGGAAGAAATTGTGGGGAAAAAAACTAGGAAGAAATTGTGGGGAAAAAACTATTGTGGGGAAAAAACTAGCAAGAAATTGTTGCAAAATAAACGAAAAGTACATAAATAAATTATCAATCAAAATCTACTTTCAAATGAAAAGTAGAAACTTCATTATAATTTCATGGTTTGAGAGTTTTACAAAACTATTCAAAATCTAATTATATTACTTTACGATTGCGAGTTAAATTCCAGAAATTTTGAAATTTCCTCGAAGCTATAGAAAGTATAGCTATAGTTATTTAGAAATTATCGAGAAACCCACAAGAAACTAATTCCCCGCTATCTATTGCTATTGCTAAGTATTCCTCACAAACGAAGAACGTTTAGAAATATTTCAAAATGTAAGTTTTCTATTTAAATTTCAATATATCAATAAAATAGTTCGCAAAATCAGAAGCGCCAATTAAATCTAGCAACATTCAATATCGTAATGCTGCCAAACAAGAGAATCGACCCCGTAATTAAGTAACATCGCTTGCGATTTCTCGCTATCCCTGATTCAACCTGTTTCCTTCTGCTGAAATATCCTCTAGTTGGCCGATGATTGAGAGGGGTGGCGGGGGGGGCGGTTATTTCCTTTGCCTTTGAGACAACGTGGATAACACGTTGTTTAAGGCCATACTTCCTCATATCAGTTAAAAAAATACAATGGCTATAATCTTCGAAGCAGGGTCCTATACAAAACTCTCTTATGGCCGCTTCTATCTCCTTTTCCTTTCTCTTGAAGCTCATTTAACACGTGGTCAAAAATATATAGACATCTTCTTCAAGCTTTGCTACTCATGAAGAATTTCCTCAATAATTCTCATTGATATATGTATAGAGTTTCAAAAGAAATAAACATTTTTATCCTACATTTCAAATCGAGGGGTCACTTAAATAATCAGGTGTACAGAACTAAAGAAATCGATTACTTGATTACTAGAATTCTTAGAAAAACATTAGTAATCACAATAATTTTTGTGTTATTCAAAGGTAATGAGAAATCTCCTATAATCATTGGAAATCTCGTGAAACCTTGAGAAAATCAGAAACAATCACATGATTTACTAGTAATCTTTTGTAACCACCTCGGTAATCACACCTTTCGTGAAATAATCACAGATAATCAATCGAGGAATTCAAAAATCCAAAAGAAAAATCATAATCAGTTGAAATAGAAATAATCACTGCATTCATCGAAATTCACGAAGAACCCAGCGGTATTCACGACATTCACCCAAAAATCAATGGGATTCATTGGAATTCAAACAAAAATCGCGAGTAATCAGCGGCAATTACGGGAATCAGTGTAAAGATTATGAAAATCACCGACAATAATCGTAATCACAAAAATCAAGGAATTCTATCAGTAATCATCAAAATTCACATAAAAATTTAAAAATCAGTAGTCAGGTGTGAAACTTTTGGCTGATGACTAGACCCTCGTTTCAAATACTGTTATTTTTAAACTAACTACGTAAATAAAGTACAACATTATATGCTTATCGAAATCTGTTTTATTGAATATAACTTAAATATAATTAACGATATTCAATTATAATTTTAATTAAATTAAGACTGAAGGGACAGATATTATAAAAAAACGTCTTGGTTTGGACCAAGTCCGAAAAAACAAACGATATGTGTGAGGTTTATCAATTGGCTGAAGTTCAGATATTGCAATTTTTTTTTAAATTATTTTTATTCCTTTAATCCTTAATCATTATTTAATTCAATCAACTGATTTTACTGTTAATCGATCTATTCCCTCTAAATTAATTTAAAAAATTACATATCTACGCTTTTTCAAGAATAATTCCATTTTCCGAAAACATTTTATCATGAAATTAATTATTTTGAAGGGATTTCGTGTCAATGTTCACTAACTTGTAAGCCCCTTGACGGAGATAGGTTTAATTGTTGCTGGCTTGGCAAACTTTCAGGTTTGTAATTTATAAGTTCCTGAGAAGACTGTTGCTCAAGATAATATGATAAATAACTTTTTTCCTCAAACTAATTTATAATCTTATGATGTCTTCTTAAGACAAAGCAACATGTTTATCCGGTGTCGTTTCTTTTAATAGGTGGCTCTCCGCAGTAATGGAAAATTATAATATCGGCTGATATAACCAAAGGTACGGGTAAAGATTACATAAAAAGAAATACTTTTCAGTACCAATGACTTGTTATATTCATTTCCTGCGGAAATAATATGGTTAAACACCTACCTTACCTCAATTTTCCCAATATATATTAAATTTTGCAATCACCAGAGGTTCCAGTGTCGAAACCTTTTCACATTAGTAAACGGTACATGACTTTCCAGACCTAACCTTAATAACCTAACAATATAAAAAATTCATGTACATACATAAATGTTTATGTACATGGCTTGAGACTCGCTAGCGCCGAAGGACCGATCACTTAGTGTAATCGGTGTACATTTGTTAATGTGTACACCATTTGGAAATTACATACAGGGAAACTAAACTGGGGTCTTCACTTTCTCGCCTAGAAGCACAGCTATAGGCAGTGCGAGTTGACTGGCCTCCCGCGGCCCGCCTGTAGTGAACTTTGACACCGTCTGGCGATGACCCTAATGGTGGACAAGCCCCTGTGTGTTTTCCGAAATGGTCTCTACGCCTGATAAAATGATTACGCGAAATACGTAACCAGTGCAAAAGTAGCGCCAACAATGTAGTAAGGGGTGATGACGTTTCAAATGTAGATTGACCAAGAATCTCAGAAGCACGGAGAGTGAAATTGCAGTGCAATCTTTCCTTCATAGAGGTGGCAAAAGAAATGTAGCGTTTTGATATACGAAATTAAATGTATAAATTCGCGCAACAACCTGGTATGGCATCCACTATTAAATATTCACATTTTCCTTTCGAATTAAGTCAAAGTTCGCTTGCTCTTTTAAGACAATCTGTAGATTATTCAATATTGCTCCCCCAACACGTACTCCCTTCAAAATAATTAATTTCATGATAAAATGTTTTCGGAAAATGGAATTATTCTTGAAAAAGTGTAGATATGTAATTTTTTAAATTAATTTAGAGGGAATAGATCGATTAACAGTAAAATCAGTTGATTGAATTAAATAATGATTAAGGATTAAAGGAATAAAAATAATTTTAAAAAAAATTGCAATATCTGAAACTTCAGCCAATTGATAAACCTCACACATATCGTTTGTTTTTTCGGACTTGGTCCAAACCAAGACGTTTTTTTATAATAGACTTAGAGCTACACGAAAAAACAAGAGCCGTTGAAACTATGAGAGAAGCGATTCTGAAAAACGTAACGGAAATCTTATTGGAGATGACCCAATGCTGCGACAATACCTCTTGCCAAAACAAAATAGCCCATGATATTATGTGCGAGTCCGAAGAAACTGACTGGAACGAAAGGGTCGAAAAAAACCTAGTGAAAGCTTTAAAAGTAATTAACTACGATAATGTCATTGAAAAGTTTCGCAAAGATTTTGGTACTAATCTACCTATTGATGAACCATTTCTTTACAACTACATTGTAAACGATGTAAATGATTTAAAAACTGAACTGATATATATTTGAAGGCATTGAATAAAACGTATTATAGCCAGTTCGTGTTGTTGAATAAATAATCCCTATTACTGATTAGTCACACGCAAGGTATGAAAACAGAAAGGTTAAGGTTTGATGTTACCGAGGGAAAACACCTCTTAATTCTTTAAAAGGACAGTCTCAGGATAAAAAACTAAAGGGATAGTCTCAGTATAAAATCTCAGTAAATAGTAAGAATTTAACAATAGAATTTTTCCTGGAATTGAATAGTACGAAACTAGCGCCGCGCGCGGAGTTAAAATGGGGGAAGGAACTCGCGGCACGCGCGGGGAACCCCGCGGGGGTGAGGGGGGAAGGAACTCGCGCGCGGGGAACTCGCGAAGATACACCGCGGCGGCGGCGGCGGCGGCGGCGGCGTGCTCCAGTTCCCACGCTCCAGTTCCCATGACCCAGTTCCCACGCACCTACTTTATACCTCTACCGTGGTACGAAATGTAGCCCTATACTACTTGCAGATTTGCACAAAAACATTCCGTAGACCTGTGTAAAACAATATTCCATAGGCCTGTGTAAAACAATATTCCATAGGCCTGTGTAAAACAATATTCCATAGGCCTGTGTAAAACAATATTCCAGAGGCCTGTGTAAAACAATATTCCATAGGCCTGTGCACGAAAAGATTGCATAGGCCTCTGCAAAAAGAGATTTTATACTCCTTTGTACAAAAATATTCTGAAGGTGTGCGCTTAAACAGATCCCGTAGACTTGTACACAAACAGATGTTATAGTTTAGACTCGTGTAAAAATTTAATTATCTTTAATTGCTTACTTTTTTTAATTAAGTTTAATCTGTACTTCGCAACTAAATTAGTTGGACGCGCAATAGTTATAATGAGAATTAAGCTAGCTAATTGCCCTACCAATTTGATTATCCGCAGTAAAACGACGTAAGTCCTAGAATGACTTTCTTTATTACTTAACCCAAGCAAAAAAGTCTTAAGTTCCACAGATTAAAGGTAAACCACGTAATTCGGAGCAGGTACTTAAAACTATTAAAAACAATACTTAAACTTTTTTTTCTTAATGAAACCAAAATTGGCGCCCATTTTAAAAATGGGGCTTTCATTTAAGACCGTTTTCAAATCTATCAAACGTATAGTTATTTTTGTAAGGGTAGTTACAAAATGGGTAAGTTTGGAAAATTTTCCCATGTTATTTCTATGGAGACTCTCTAGTTTTTCGCTAAAATCTGTGATTAATGTTATGGAAATGAAAACCACCCTTATCAACTTTATGCTTTATAAAATAAACTATTAGGTGGATCATCTTGAAATTTTTACCACATATTAAGGGCGCGTATTTTAGTTCAGTAGAAAAATTTCGAAACAATAAACTTAATACGAAAAAAGTTAACACAATCCAAAAACCTTCCTTATACATTAGAGCCGTCATCAGGCCTTATCTAAGGGAGCTACCGCTCCCTTATAATTACCGTCCCTAATTCTTCGTAATTATTTTGGGCTGTTCCTAACGATTTTTTGAGACAGCTTTTAACTGTTCCCACTTGTCTCTCGAAAAAACCTCCTCTCCAAGGAGCTCGCTCGATGTTAAATTTCCAAGTGATTTGGTGTGTACTGAAATAGTCCTTCAATTCTTCAGTCCAAATCTTCTTCCATAAATTCTCTAATTCGGTGGAAGTTTTCTTAAATATCTTCGCGTTATCTGAGAAGATGATGCTGCAAAAACCTCTTCTTGCTATAAATCTCTTCAGACTAAGGATGAACTTAGCAGCGCTTAGATCTGTGACCAGTTCGAGGTGGATGGTGCGTGTTACGGCACAGGTGAACAGTGCAACGTATACCTTCATTTTGTTTAAGTTGCCGGTTTCGCCTTTGACGATCAAAGGACCCATAAAATCTACACCAGTCACCTGGAAGCTCGCTGCCTCCACTATTCTTTCTCGTGGTAATGGAGCCATTACTTGATTGTCTGGCATTGTCTTGAGTTTTCGACACATCAAACATTTTGATATTAAAGATTTTACTAGTTGTCTTCCTTTTGAAATCCAATATTTCTCTCGTATTTTCGTTAAAGTAGAAGCGACACCCAAGTGAAATACCTTTTCGTGGCAATGATAAACTTGTAGTTTGCTGAAATGGTGACTTTCCGGTAGTATAATTGGATGCTGTTTACAGTAACTAAATTCCGATTCTTGAAGTCTTCCACCGACTCGCAGTAAGTTATCTTGATCGAGAAATTGAGATAAATTTTTGATTTTGGAGTCTTCTTCTAGTGGTGAGTTTGATTCTATGGCTGCTATTTCCTCTCTATAAATAGAGTTTTGAGCAGCTCTGACCCAATGTATTTCCGCTTTCTTGATCTCTTCAGCTGTTAATGGTCCATGAACTCTACTACTGTTGTGTCGTCCGTTACTTATCCATCTCATGACCCAGGCTGTTACTCGTACAGGATACATAAGATAACTGTATTTAGTTAGATCCATTATCGGTTCCTTTTGGATTCGTACGTGAAGAGTGTTCTGTAAAGCGCGGTGTGGTCTAAGCTCCTCTTCTACTTCTCTTAGTGCTTGTTTCCTAGTTGTTGGCTTAGAGTTTTTAGGCTAATCTCTTTCCGGTTTTTTGAGGAATGCCGGACCTGTCCACCATTTTTCGTTGTCAATCAGTTGTGACATTCTGATACCTCTTGTAAGAAGGTCGGCAGGGTTTTCTTTACCACGAATGAAGGACCATGCTTGGGGATCGCTTAATGTGTGTATTTCCCCAAGTCGATTTGCTATGAATGGTTTCCAGTCAGTGGCTGGGCCTTTAATCCAGTGGTAAGTTGCCATTGAGTCTGTCCAGAAGTGGTAAGATGGCTCTTCATCTGCGAAGTACTGTGCAAGTTTCTTGGTAAGTCTGGCTCCTACTAGAGCTCCTAGTAGTTCCAAACGAGGGATGGTCAAGGACTTCATGGGTGTAACTCTGGTCTTGGATGCGACTAATCTGACGTCGATGGATTCTTCAGATTCGATTCTAACGTATACTAATGCTCCATATGCTTGTTCACTGGCGTCGCAAAAGCAGTGCAGCTGCGTGGAGACTGGACCTGTTTATCGATTAGTGTTGTAGCATCTCGGGATTGACAGTTGGCTAAGCTCCTTTAATTCCGAACACCATTCATTCCACTTCATTAGGATATCTGGTGTTACTTCTTCATCCCATTTTGTTCCTTTAAACCAGAGTTGTTGGTATAAACACTTCACTCTTATGGTGAAGGGGGACAAAAACCCAATCAGGTCGAATATACGCGAAGACGCTTGTAGTATATAGCGTTTCGTGTTGGTTCTTGTCAATAAGAATTCTAGAAGGGAATCTACTTCAAACTTGAATTCGTCTGTATCCGGTAGCCAGGTAATTCCTAGGACTTTCAACGGTCCTGGAGCTATTTGGGAGCCCATGTTGACTTCAACAAGGATTTTGTCAGGGAATAATTCGGTCCAACCTTGGCGGAGATCTTCAGAATTAGTTTGCCATTTGCAGAGTGGTATTTTGGCTTCTCATAAAACTCTTTCTGCATCTGTTGAAAGTGAAAACGCTTTATCGACGTCGTTTGCTCCTCCTAATAAGTCATCAACGCATAGTGATTCATTTATTAGCTTGCACGCTTCAGGGTACTCCTTTTCGCAGGTCTTGAGATGAGCTTTTATCGTGGCGGCTAGTAGGAAGGGACTTGAAGTCACTCCAAATAAGACACGAGTCATTCTATAGACGATAATCTTGATTTCTTCTTTAGTATTCGAGTTTCCCTCGAACCATAAGAATCTTGTAACATCTCTGTCTTTTGGTGAGAAGCTTATTTGTAGGAAGGCTTTTTCGATGTCTGCCATGAAGGCTATTAAGTACTTCCTGAAGTTTACCAAAATTCCTAATATTTCGGGATTGAGGTTTTTACCAGCGTGGACGCATTCGTTTAAAGATGGAGCCTTCTTCTCGTGGGCAGATCCATCAAAAACGACTCTAAGTTTGGTCGATACTCTTTTCAACCGTTCTACACCTCTGTGGGGTAAGTTAAAGGTTTCTCCTGGTGTCCCAAAGTTGTCTTCAACTTTCTCGATAATTTGGAGCTCGAGATAATTGTCTATGACAGCTTGATATCGTTCTAATAAGAATGGATTGTCCTCGAATTGTCTCATCAAGTTGAAAAGTCGTTTTTTCGCTCCCATGTAGTTATCTGGTAAGTAACTATGATTCTGTTTCCAAGGAAGTTGGACTTCATATCTACCGTCTTTGGTCTTCAGAGTGGATTCAAATAATTCCATCGCCTCTTGTCCCGCTGGACTTTCTTGTTTTGGATCGTCAACAATACCCATCGATTCTAAATCCCAAAAGGTCTTCAGTGTCTTGGTGATCATGTCAGTTTCTGTTAATTCTTGAACCATGGCCTTCATAACCTTTACCGTTGAGACTTTGACATTGAAGTTCGTAGCGGGTAACGGCCCGTTGATTGTTCATCCGAATATGGTATCTACGGCACAGAGCGTGTCTGTTAAACGTACCACTGGCCCTTTGACATTTTTCCAATAGAAGTCACTAGCAAAGTAGAATAGCTAGTTCATTCGAGACCTCGGGGTATTCTAATGGGTTGTCAGCCATTCTTAGTCCCTTGGCTTGCATTTTCTGAATAATGTCTTCGTTGGGAACTTCTAATAATAAGCTACTTATGTTCGGAGTTTCCAAAGCTTCGCAAGTGATTTCTTCACTTCCGTCGGTGTTCTTTAACGTCAGTAGAACTACGTTTCTTTTTTCTATTTTAGGTTTCTGTCCTTCAAAATAGTCTATTTCCACGACGGTGGTCCCAATTATTGGTAGTTTGAGAGCTTTGGATATTTTCTGAGAAACAAACGTTGTTTGCGCGCCATTGTCCAATAGACAACGAGCTACTGATGTGTTTTCTTGAGCCATGACATTGACGCATGCTGTTTGTAAATAAACATTTTTGTCAAGTTTAACAATAGTAGACATCATGGTTGTTGCTTTATTTCCGGTACTCTTTTCCTCCTTGTTTTTAGAGTTATCTTCACCCATTGGTTCTGGGTATTTGGTAGGACAAACGACTTGGTCATGATGTTTAAAAATAATAATATAATAACAATATTTGTTGAAAATAATTTAACGCGATGAATTATTTTTTTTGTCGCGTTGAATTTCATTTTTAACGCGTTAAGATCGCCAATCGTGCCTCATGCTACACAAATTAACGCGACAAAAATCTTCATTTTGTCGTGTTGATTCTTATTTTGACGCGACGATAATTTCGACCAATGATATACTAGATTTTATGTCGTGAAACTGGTAATGGACCCATTATGTTAGTGATGATTACTAAACAACTCCATTTGGTCAAATGTTTTTTACCTCTCCGAGTGACGATGACGTCACGGAGAGGTTTTACACTGGACGTGTCTGTGTGTGTGTCTGTCTGTCTGTCTGTGGGTGTGTCTGTCTGTGTGTCTGTGTGTATGTCTGTCTGTCACCGCGTTCGCAGTTGGCAAGTCGGAGCAAACGTGTTCGCAATTTCCGGACCGCTTTCGCAGTACACAGAAATTCCGAAAAGCTTTATCCATCTTATTTAACGCCAATCATTGACTAGTCGTTACGCCTTCATCTGCTGACTAACCGCCGATTCTTTCACTCAACACCCTCAGTATTTATTGGCTTCTAACAACAACAACATGCGCTAGTCTTTCGTGTATATCACATATACACCAATCTATCCTTACTGGCTTCTAACAACCACCATCTCCTGGTCTTCCGTCTATACCACATAGACACCAATCTGCAACATTGGCTTCTAACACCACCATCTACTGGTCTTTCGTCTATACCACATAGACACCAATCTGTAACATTGGCTTCTACTCCATCATCGTCGTTAGGCTTAAGATGTACGCGGCGAGCGGCTAGGGTTACGAGAAACGTCTAGCCTCCCTAAGGTGGGATAGAGAATATAGACCACCGTATACGGACAAGATTGTCCGTATACGGTGGTACTTAGTGTAGCTGGGAGGAGGGGGTTCGTTTTTTCCCCCCATTTTTCTATCTATCTCTTGCCTCTCGCTCTAGATGGTACCGTGCCAGAGGGAGGAAATATGGTAGGGGGGGTTGGCGGGAAATTTGAATTTATTTTTCTCGTGTATTGGTATAAGGTCACGTGACTTGGTGACGGCGCTCACTGTCCATAGTGGTATTATTTTGGTGTATCTTTAGGATATTGTATACATTTAGTGGATGATTTATTGGTATTCTACACCATCCTGTAATGCTATTCTCTGTATGATTTTTAGGTATCTCCATGAATGCTTATGTTATACTAAAGAACTGGTTTTAATTAGTATATGGTTTACGTACTTTATTGAAAATTAAGCTACAGCTCGGTTCTAGGTGTACTCATGTTTTGTATTGTTATTAATAGGTGTATCTTTAGGATAGTGTGTACATGATTTAGTGGTAATTCTATGGGTTCAGTAGGCTCTTTCTACACCCACCCTTCTTGTAATGTTGTATGATTTTGATGTCTCTCCATGTATGCTTATGTTATACTAAAGAACTAGTTTTAAGTGGTATATGGTTTACATTGAAATAAGCTTCAACTAACCCTATGATGCGGTTCTAGGTGTACTCCTTTTGTGTATTGGTTATCAAGTTACAGGGTTAGAACAATAGTACATTTTAGTATCAAAAAAGGGGAATTACTACAGTTTTTACACAACTTGGTAGCAGATAATTAGTTAAATTGAAGCAATACTGCTAAAACATCATAAATAAAATTTGATTCACATTAGTTTTAATACGAATTTATAGAATAAGTACGATTACTTGAATTAAAATGCGAAATATTACTAAAAAATCATCAGAAAATACGAATTACATAGCATATATGGCAAATAAGCACAATACTAGTTATTAAATTAAAAATCCTCATAGGATTGACTGAAAAATATATATTTTCCTACGCGCTAAAATATCGATACACAATTAAAATGCGCAATCATTACTAAAGAACATCATTAGAAAATACGAATTACAATGGCTTTGATAACAAACAAATTCACTAAAATGCAAAATTAATACTACTTCAAAAAAAGATGATTAAGCACATAGACATTTACCATCATAGAAAATAGAACAATATTACTGCATGCGAGATTATTAAATACATATATACCCATGTACCTTCATAGAAAATATAGAAATACTACCTTTTAATATGATTTAAATGCTACAATGGTTATTATACGATTTTAGTACAAATATTGGGCTAGTTATTAAACTAAAAATATATTTTTTCTGACGCGCTATACACGCTAAAATACTAATATACGATTACGGATAAAAATATGGAAATATTACTAAAAACGTTACTATTATTATCATCAAAAAATGAAAATTACACTAATACAAAACAATTCAATACTAATTTTTAAACTAAAGTGCTAATATATACTAATTAAAACAAAGCTTACTAAATGCAAAAATATTTCTAAAATCGCTGCGTATTCTTTAAAATATTTTACATGCTAATAGTTGAAATACAAAAATATTACCAAAAATTATACTTTAAATATTAATTAAAAGACTGATTCAGGTATCGAAATATAAAACCAACACATGTGTAAAATGTCAAAGATTTTAGTTAATATAACCGTATGGGGCAGTTTTATAGTCAGATATTATTCTAACTTTATCCACTACAACCTGATATGTTTTGGTCTGGTTGATCGTGATCAGAGTATGATCTGGAAGACGTCTGATTTGAGGGCCAATAGGGACTTGAACCGAGTTCATTAGAGGTTCACCTTCATTGTTTACTCCTAGTAGATTCTTCATTGTTTCAAAATTTATATAATTTTCAGTAGAGGCGTTTAAATAAAATCCTTTACCTTTGATAATGTTAGTTTTTTTGCGGGTTTTAGGGTCTAGAATGTCCATAGAATAGTTCTTTGGTCCAGCACTCCCCCATTCGCAAATATACGCATCTGGTCCATAGGGTTCTAGTTCATTTTTTAGTTCCCCTAAATAATCGCCTGTGGGTAGCAAATGAGCGCCGTCTGGGGAGAGGTACACTAAACTATCCGTGTTTAACGGCATGCAATTGCATTAAATAATCTAAAAATAAAGCTATAGGATTACCGCCTGAAAATTGTTGTTTACGCTTACCAAACTGACTACACATAATGGAGTTAAAATTTAGGGACGTTTCATCTATACAATGCTCACAGACGGTTATGCTGACTAACAGGATAGCCTGGTGTTCGTAGGCTCCTAACTTTTCCTGACATACCTTCGTTTGCACGCATTCTTTATCAAAGAAAAACATAGGGTTTGGCTGATTAGGTTTAGTTTTCTTAACGGATGACACTTTCAGAGGTTTGTCTGTGATAACCTGGATATAACACAAGTGATTGCTAGGCTGATATTTCTTACAGACCTGACAATATATCTCCAAAAACGTATGCATCTCAGTTCTTCGGGAAAAAATCAATAATTTTTAAGCAGTCTTAAACAGTGAAAAAGACGTTCACAGAGGGACTTTTTATTGCTGGAAGATGCTAAGTGGCTTTGATAGCAGTCATCGCCTAAGAATTTTCGTAAACATGACCCACAAGTTATCGGGGGGCCTAGGCAGATAATGGCTCTCATGCAACTAAAACAAAAGTCATTACATTTATGCGATCGTATTCGCCAATAGGGTACGAGACATTTTTCACAGAATCGGTCGTGATTGAAAAGTGGCCTTAATTTCGTAATAACGTTATAATGGTTATTTTCTTTCAATAAAAAGAGGCGGGGCCTAGTATCATCGGGATTGTTTTCACCTAAAATTAAGATAGGAACGCTATTTTCGAATTTGTATACGAAAATCGAATATTGAAATAAATAAATTTTGAACTTTTGACTCGGCCGTCCCACACTCACTAGCCCTTACTCCTGCCTTAAGACATAGTTCTAAAGCCTCATTTCTTTGTAGTGTGCCCTTTGGATCTATTTTAGATATAGTTGCATATCGCGTTTTTAGCGTCTTGTCACCCGATGTATCGTCGGCGTAAGCTCTATGAGTCATAGCTACACAAAGGGATCGGGCTAAACACAGGTTATCTGAATTGACTATACGTACAATACCTCGTCTATCTTTACAGAATAGATTAAAAGGATTAATCCCTCGGGGTAACGTGAGGGTCTTGCCCTCCGGTATTCTTACAATGCTAAAAATCATTTTAACAGGACCTAGGAAAAATGATTCCATTTCGTCATCATAAAGCATAACACTAAGCTGGTCAAAAAGAATATTAGGGTCGACTTGTTCTGCTCTTCTAAAAGATAATTCTAGTTCGGACCTACAATTGCTTGCCGCACTCTTTAAAGTAATTTGGACGCAATCTGTAGGCCTGTACTTACTAAGAACGCATTTGGTTACGGTACATACACTAGCGATGGGCTCTTCAGTAACTATAAGAACTATCTCCCGACCATACATGTTAAAATGTTTGTAAAATCTTTCACTTTGTCCTATTATCTCGCAAGAAGATACGTTGTCAATAGGTATGGGCTAGTCCGTTTCTCCTCCTCCCCATTGTACGTCGATATCATCGTCTGAAAGCGCTTCTTCAGAACCGTTCTCCCTCGGTAAGGTATCGTTCAATAGTATCTCCTCTGCGGGTGGTCCTTGATCCTTTCCGTGTAAAAATGTGGCTATCTCTCTGTCGTGTTGCGAGTTGTTGAAGTCGGCGATTAGTGCGTCTTGTATACCACGCTCAATTTCTTCTTGTCGTTTCGCCAGGCGATCTACATATTCAGTTCTTAAGTGATTAGGAATTAGATCCCTTATTTTTTCCAATTCTTCTAAGGTATTACAGTCCTCTGGTACTCGAGCGACTGTTATCATATACTCGAATAAGTCGAGGCAAGCTCGAGTAGCATTTAAGTCACCCTGTACTACGAGTTGTGGCAGAGTCTGAGGTCCGTACACCCGATCTATTCGCAGATAGTCGCATAGGAAGAAATAAAACTCTTATATTAATCGTAACGGCCAAGGTCTATTTATAGTCAGTTCGTTCAACGTGGTGCGAAGAATTTCAGGATAAATTTTTATCTCTCGGTGTTTGAAGATCTACTGTGTATTTTGATCATTTCCTTAGCCCCTTTTATACTAAATTTCTTAATAGAAGCGCCTACATTCCGCAATTGTTTAGCAATGTCCTGATTTATTGCTTAGCAGTCACCAGATGTTTTCTTACAATGCATTTCTGACACACGCCTGTTAATATTTTACCGATTTTATAAAAAATAAAACGCTGGATTTGCTTTATGTCAAATAAATTATCAACAAAAGAGCGGCCTATAAATAGAATTTTGTTATAAACACCGCAAATAAGAGACAATTTTATAGGAGCAATAAATAAAAAACATGGTGTGTAAAACGTTTCCAGAGATTCTCAATTGTGAAAATATCCTTTGTTATCTTCACGTCTGATAAATAATAACGTTCCGAATTTTTCTAACAGGTCATAAAAACCATGGTAAATTTTTCCAAAAAAATGCTACCTTAAGCTAACTAAATTCTTAATAGACACGCCCACATTATTCAATCGTTTGACAATAGCCTGATTTATTGCTTATCAGTCATCAGGTGTTTTCTCACTATGCATTTCCGGACACGCAACTGTTAATAGTTTACCGATTTTATAATAAAAGAACGATGGATTTTTTATGTCAAATGTCAACAAAAGGGTGGCTTATAAGTAGAATTTTGTTACAAACACCGCAAATAAGGGACATTTTTATTGGGGTAATAAATAAAAAACATGGTGTGTAAAGCGTTTCTAGAGATTCTCAAATAGGTATTGTGTAAATATCCTTTGTTATCTTCACGTCTGTAAAATAATAATTTTCCGAATTTCTCTAATAGGTCATAAAAACCATTGTAAATGTTTCATAAAAAGTTACTTTTAACTCTACCTTAAGTTAACCTGTGACTAGATAGTTTCTCGCCAGCACTGGTTCGACCACCTCCTAAAGCCCTTGCCTGAACGTGTTAACGGAAAAGGTAACCAAATATTTTTAATCATTCATTAACCCGGTAGCAACTAGACATTTAAATATAACATATTTTACTCCTTAAGAGGCCAAATTTCGAAACTTTTAAAGAAGAAACAGCTAGTGCCCACTGAGCTAGTATTCGTTTCATAAGGTTTATCAACGGAATGAAATTCTCAAAACAAGTCATCTCAATAGCAAACATGCGTCTTTCGCAGGAATAGAAGAAAAGACCTTTCTCCACCGATGTGTATACAAAACTCGTATAACAAAAGGCGTAAATGTGTATAATAGTTGAGATTGATAAGGCTTATTTGTGATTAATGATAATTTTTACCATTTACTAGTATAGTGATAGAACTGTAATACCTTTAACAAGTTGGGAAAACCAAAATATTACCTCTCCGAGTCAGAGGGTCTAGTACTACAAACTTATTTACCTAGATATGGAATTATTTCCCTTTTTGAAGTAAAATTTACGAACTATTGAAGCAGTATTCCCAGCATAGCGAATATACAGTAAAGCAGACGACATTTTACATCCAATAAGGATAAATTCTCGACACATGGAAATCAGTCAATGGGGAAAAGAACAGGAAATGAAGTCTACGCTTCAGCTGTTTACCGTATATTCTGATAGCTACATTCAAGACTGGTTTGCAGTGTAAACACTATCGCCTCGTCTCACCTCAACAATATTCTTAGTTTGCCAACATGAATGTTAACGTTAAATAACACCAAAGCTAAATTGTAGCTAGACGCACTAATGGTCGATGCGCACCATAAAGAGAATAAAAAGTCTGTGGCTGCTACTTCACCTCAGGCCTCAATTATTTACTCTTTGTTTCACTAAGCCTATTGCGGATGATACTTGATATACCCGCCGGAGTCTAGGTCTTAGTTTTCTTCATGAAATCACTAAACCAAGGATTATTCTATATACAGATGTAGTATAGCTTAAGTAATATATAAACAGCCATTTCAAATAACAATATTAAAAAAATCTTTGGAATATCAAAATGAAACAGAGCTTTAAAGCTACAAAAGTACTAAATGCATCATAATTACGAAAAGTACTTCCACATATTCACTTTATATTATGGAAAAAGGGAATATTAAGGATCTGTATGATTTTTTAGCACATCAACACAAGGCTAACTGCTAACGCTACGCACTAGTGTAACAATGGACACACACACAGACAAAAACAAAGACTGCTTTTTAACTCTTTCCGTATTAATTTTGAGTTGAGAAACAAGATTATCTTAAATATTAAAATAAATATAATCAATATTAAATATTTTCTTCGTTAGTTGTTCGCCTTATTGAGCGTTACATCGTTTTGATAAAGAACAATTAAACATTCTTGAGAGACTTGACTAATATTGGCGTTTGAAATGAAGCATACGCCGGCTGCTTCGCCTTACTCAAATAGGTAGTATATAAGGGTGTCGAACTACAGTTCAAAGCAAGAACAACCGCAATTGCGAAAACCTTTGGTGGACAACCCACACTAGGGAGGCTAGACGTTTCTCGTAACCCTAGCTGATCGCCGCGACGGAAGACCAGTAGATGGTGGTGTTTAGAAGCCAGTATGTACAGACTGGTGTCCAAGTGGGATGGGCAAAGACCAGAAGATGGTGCTGATTAGAAGCCAGTATGTAGAGACTGGTGTCTAAGTGGAATGGACGAAGATCAGAAGATTGTGGTGATTAGAAGCCAGTTAAGTACAGACTGGTGTCCGTGTGGGATGGCCAAAGACCAGAAGATGGTGGTGTGAGAAGTAGAGGAGCCATTTCCGTGACTTTGAAAGCAGTTCGGAAATGGCGAACACGTTTGCTCCGATTAAAACGTCACTCGGAGAGGTAAAAACTCGCGTTTCTGCTTCCAAAATGTTAGAAGAAGATGAGCAACAAATGCCAGAAGCTTATGCTTTTGAGCCTTTGTTGCAAGATTATATTGGACAATTTAACGACGAAGGAAACGATGCTGAAATAAATATCATTGACATAAACGAAAATCGAATCGGAAACACAGATTGGTAAGTTTTTTGGTTGACATTTCTTACTTAGGCTTAACACTATAGCCAGAAGGTTGTGCTTGTTATGTTCAGCTTGGTAGGTACAGTTTTCTAGGGTTTATGAACGAACTACATTTATTTACATGTGCACATGTGGTGAATGTAAAGCTATGGAGAAGGGGAGAGAGAGTTTGTGTTCCAAAGAAGTTGCGAGAATCCAAGCAAAGCTTGGCCACGACAGTGACATAAGTCTGCGTGGGAATAAAACAAAAAGACCCCTCTCCCTCCCTAATAATTATCCTGATTTCAAATTTGATACCATAGAAATAGCCTGCTAAATGACCATTGTAAATCTCTGAATTTCCTTACAAAATTCTAACACGACTGACCCGAGGCAAATGAGGTAACTTAATCAAGTAACAAAGCTTTCATTTTAGATATGGAATATAAGCTCGCTAAAACCCGTCATGGAGCGCCCCTCTTGCTGATCGTCAACCACATATTCAACGTCAAGAAAAAGTGGGGTCAATTGCTTATTGGACGTGCAAGGCGGGATAATGCAAAGCAACCGCCAAAAACACGACTGACGTACCTGAGTTGAGGTTATACGCAAAGTGTCCAGGCGCAGTCGAAATTAAAGAAGGCATAATTCTTTGTGGCGAACTCGTTGCTATTATGGCGCCAGAGGGCTTTGCAACCCAAGCGGCCGAAGATGCGGAGGTGGATGAAAACATTCACCTGCAATCAGTCATGAGTAAGTTGATAAGCACTTTACCAAGCGTGTCTCAGTACTTGGTTAAATTTTGGTCTCGTTACCATTTTGGAACTTTGATTGAAAAGTTGAGTTGGATGGGAAGTTTCCATACACGTATTTAAATCTAAAAAGGCCATGACCAAATAGTTCAACCTAGGAGAATATAGGGGTGAGGAGGGAGTCTTCTACTGCCGGTTCTTCAAGCTCAAGTTTCGGCCTCTCCCATGGGAGATTCGTGCACGCGCACCTAGTGACCTTGGTTACGCGCATCACGTGACCACGCAAATCCCAATTTAAAAAAGAGCGCGTTTTTCATGGTAGGTTAGGCCTTAGAAGCAACGCCGCTGCCGCCTATATATAGGCGGCGTTGTAAGAAGTAAGAGACTTGGGGAAAGAGTTGTTGTAGGCGTATTAGATGAGAAAATGTTGCCTCAATGTTGTAAGCTTTTGGGTCAGGGTTTCTTTCAGTAGGGCCAAGATCGCCAACGAAATGTTCACGAAAAAACTTTTTGCTCTCTGTACTATTTGTTCTCGTGATTTTACGGTCCTGGGACTATTAGGTATCGTGATTATTTGGTCTCGGGACGGTTTGGTCTCGTGATTATTTCGTTGTCTAATTAGTGGCCACCTTTTCCAAAACAATGGTCCCACAATTTCCAAAATATTCTCTTATTAAATACCTTCCACCTTATCCAAAATTTTCTCCTACTAATTAGCTGCCACCTTTTTCAAAATATTCTCCTTTTAATTAGCTGCCACTTTTTCCAAAATATTCTGCTATTAATTAGCTGCCACTTTTTAAAAAATATTCTCCTATTAATTAGCTGCCATCTTTTCCAAAATATTCTCCTATTAATTAGCTGCCACCTTTTCCAAAATATTTCTATTATTGCTAATAAATTGATCGTGCTAAGAGGCGGGCTTTTCATTTTCTTACCTCCAAACAAGGTTGGGTAGGGTTAGTTTAGGTTCGGTTAGGTTAGTTTAAGTTCAGTTAGGTTAAGTTTGGTTATGTTAGGTTTGGTTTGAATGAGTTGGGTTAGGTTAGGTGAGGTTACGATATAAGTATTAATAATACGTACTTTTGACTTCTTGTTCAATTGCTCATTTTCAGAACGACACAATCGGTTTGATGCCAGCATTACTTAGATTGGAGACATTGGAACCCTTAAATTCGCTTGGAGTAGTCTGCACAGTTCCATTCCAGTACACACACAGAATAATGCTCTCTGCAAAGAATCTGACATTCGTCGCAGCTCCAATGCGATCCTTTGACGATCTAACATCTATTTCGATTGGAGTAAGAAAAAGTTCATTCAATTCTTTAAGTTTTTCCGATATAATTAAAGGAAATCGGGGTTAGCTTATTTCAAGCAAATTTACAGTCTATAAGAGGCCTTTTAAAGACTAGTCCAAGTGGGAAAGGGGGAAGATTAATCAAATTGCAAAATGGCCAAAGATTGGCCTATAATAATAATTTTACAAGGCTCACTTGAGTGCAGTCCACAGAGCGTTGACCCGCTTAAAATATGATTAAAAACCCGATATTAGAAGCACTCGCTTACCAAATGTATATACACAACTTACTGTTTCAGAAACCAAATACTCTCTGAAAGTATTATATTTTAAAAATCAACCGGAATTGCTAATTCTAAGTTAACAAAAGACCGCTAATTTCTCTTTTAACTCTACAGACCGCATACGTCTTCGTGAGTGAGGCAATGACAGGGGCAGGCGCTTGCTGCCTTTCTTAAATTTTACCAAAACAAATTTTAGAAAATTATAATGCACGGAACTTACCTTCATCGCGGAAACCTTTGGCAAAAGAGAGTGTCACCTGATCGTTATTAGACATGGCAGCGTTAACAATTCTAGACCCAAACGGGAAACGACAAAATAATAATACGTATATTTGCGTAACACCTTAACCCCCTTTGTTGTTAAACGTGAATTTGTGTTCCTTACCTTTTCAGGTATGGATTGGATTAAGTTGCGTTATTGCCTTGCTGGTGGCAATTGACATACTGCACATGCTGTTGGTGGGACCTCGAAAATCCATCATATCCGTTGTGTCACAAAAATGTATGCAATACTTTGGAGCCATTCTAGGAAAAGGTATTGGGAAACCCGTATTTTTTAATGACTTCAACTTTCAACAGATTCGCTTATCAGGAAATCTATTGATATACTACGTGTTCTTACGCGTGGTTCTTGACGATATCTTGATAATAGAACAAGATTTTGAACTTTTTATCTCTCCCAGTGACGCTGACGTCACGGGTAGGTTCATGTAATGCGTTCAGGGTTGGCAGTAGTTTAGGCGCGTAAACGATGTTATATTTATACCAAAATATATTATGAATGTCTCTAAGGCATTCGTATTGAAAAACTAACTAGAGGAAAAGAAGTTTGGTTTGCGGATACATATATTTTTCAGAATATAGCCGTTAAGCAGGAGCATTTTAACAAACCCGTTCACTGGGATCCTCATATTGGTTCGAATAATTACTTAGAGGAACCTTTGATTCTTTTTGCAAATAAAGGACTGAATCCTGAAGCTTTGAAGTATATAAACCGAAGGTTGGTTAACTTTCTATCCTAGTTCCGTTGCCCGTGGAGACATTTTATTATTTTTTTCGGACACCATTTTAAATGATTTCGGCAAATAGAACCCCAAAAGCCGTAAGGCTCGTCGATATGATACAGCAATTACAAATAACAAACGCGATTCCCAAAAAACAGTGTTGTAAATTTGTAATACAAAACTGATTTAGAAATTGCGGCAACAACCACACTCTCGTTTTTAAATGTTCATAATGCTACACGCCTGTAATATGCACGCAAATTCACTAAATGTTTCGTAAATTTTGATCGAAATTATATCATAATGTTACTTGAAATCTTTGGAGAGTATCATTTACAAGTCCGGAACTAAAGGTTTCGTGTAAACCTTGAAACTATCAATAAAGTCAGCGTTAATCACGAGGACAAATGTTACAATCTGATTGATGTTACGAATTTGAAAAACTGAAATATCTCACCCATTCAATATTACAGATTGCGGGCTTTCATGGAAACTGGCCAAATGACACCGTTACTACGCTCCCTCAAGAGAGACTACCACATCGAATTGCAACCTCAACATTCGATGGCTGAGAATGAAGTACATGTACTCCGGTTCAAGGAAATTGAAGCGAAGTTCCGATTGTGGGCGGCCATGCTTGGGGTCGCTTCATTCGCCTTCACCGTCGAGCTTCTGACAAGGTTTCAGTTTCGAGAACCACAGAACATCATTTGGATGAAACGAAGATTGTAGGAATGTAACCCCTTGTAACAGAAATTTCAACCGGAAACTGATTTAAAACGATTTTGATCTGAACAAACACAACAATTCTAGTCGGTTCAGATTTTTTTGCAGAAAGCATACGAGTTAGGTAGCAAGTTAACAGACATTCAAAATCGAACGATAAAATTAGTGTTGAACTTAGTATAAAAAGAATATACACCACCAACAAGCAAAGAAGAAGGCATTTTATAATCCTGCACAGATATTAGCAGTTTACAAACTTTAAGACAATCAGTAGCATTGCGCCGAATCCCAATCAACCGTACCCAATCCCATTCGACTGAAAAACCCGCACTTTGGCAGATTGAGATTCGGTCCAATGGGATAATACCATTGAACCGAAAAACCCGCACTTAGGGTTTTTCCCGATGGAATTTAAATTAATAAAATCCGGTCAGCACAAAGATTTTATCTTTTCTAGCAAAACTGAAATTAACTTAAAACAATTTAAGACCCACGTATAATGAACACTAGATCCAAACATTCTCTAAATTATTATTTTAAAACTAAGGATTTTAAGATCAAAATAGTAACTATTTTTTCTTTTTAATTAAAACTTGAAGGCATGCTTAATAAAAAAACAACCTTCCATTACCGTTTTCCTTTGAAATAATTTATTTTACTGGTAATCAATTTCAAAAATTTACTTATCTCGGCTTTTCGACCACAATTCCATTCAACGTAAACATTTTATCATTACATTAATTACTTTTGAGAGAGTACGTGTATCGATTTGCGTTTTAAAAGGTTCCTAAAGACGTTACATCCCCATTCATCCCGGCAAACTTCGCAGTGGAACATTTTAATTATTTAAAACCAATGGTGGCAAATTCAAAAGGGACAGTAAGATTTTTACTCGTGGTTTTGCAAAATAATCAAGTGAACTTTAGTCAACCGTCGTATTGTTCTTTCTCATAGTTCAGGGCAAGATCAGTGTTATTCCCCAATTTCTCTCTCTAGTTTCTAACAATGGTTAGAGACTATTTGACATGGCACATCGCAACGTTATATACATTTGTAAATTCTAAGTAGCACAAAAGGAAAAAGAATCCAATATTTTACATTTTGGTTTTTTTAATAAATTAACTCATGATAGTAGTTATAACGAACTGAAAAGTAGTGTACCCCACATATCGTACCTCCGTAGGTGTAGAAGATCCTTAAGGTCCAGGTTAGTAGGTCAATGTTTCAGTAGGTCAATGTCAAAAAAAAGTTTCGCTGAAGATGTTTAGGATGACGTAATGAGCGATGTAAACCGCGCCTCTAGGCGCGTCGCCGCCGCCTAGCGGGAAAACCGCAAAATTTGGAAACCGCGCGCAAACTCGCGAGGAGTCTGCGCGCGCGTGGATCTGGCGGCTCGTCTCTTCGACCGCTGTATCTGTGACGTTATTCGATGAATTGTTATTTCAGTGACCTGTGTGACATATATTAATGGGTCGCAGGAGAGTTTTATCATATCATTGTTAAATGAAGATGTGTTAAGTTCATAGTGTTGCAAATAAAGTAGAGGTTTGGATCGGTAATGTATTGTCCCCAGAGGTTAACTGTAAAAGGACTGATACGGGTGTAGAGTTATGCTTACAAAAGGAACTATGGTGTAATATTTTTGAGTATGCCAGCGAGATTGATACGTTCTTCAAGGGTAATTCGCCGCGTTTTTCCGTTTGGTTACATCCTACTACAGCAAATTTGAAATTGGAATGTTTAACCCGTGGGAAGAAACGTATATTCGACATAAGAATATACACCAGAGGAAAATGTGAAAAATATAACGTTATGTATTCTACCGGCGAGGGAATTTCCCTTAATCATTCTGCTTGGGAACACTTAAGAAAAATAAGAGGACTGCTTGAAAATGAGTTGGTAGAGAAAACGAGAGCCGTGGAATCCATGAGAGAAGCTGTTCTTAATAATCTGAATGAAATATTGTTGGCAATAACCAAATATTGTCGAAACGATGCTTGACAAAACCAAATTAATGACGACGTACAATATGAATTAGAAGAAAGTGATTGGAATGTAAGAGTGCAAAAAAACCTCATTAAAGCCTTGAAAAAAATTGAATATGAAAAAGTTTTTGAAAGTTTTAGAAATGATTTTGGTTATAACCAGCCAATTGATGAGCCATTTCTTTTTAATTGTATGATTGGCACAGTCAGAACCAACTACCACCCTGCTCAGCGTTCCTCGAAAAATAAAAGCTCCGTTACAGAGAGAAACGTCTCTCCAAAGCAGGGGTATTATAGAAGGGATAAGACACATCTACTAGAGTATAGAAAAAGCATTACACTTCTTGTACCTTTGGAAAAATTTAAATTCTAGTTTTAATAAAAATATATTAATACTATTTGTGACATCAAGGGTGAAATTTAATGTTTTAATGAACTGCATTAAAATTAATTAAAATTTTGAGACACGATTTTTATCGGGCTAATAATACCCGATCGGAGTCAGCCAGTCTTTAGTCGTGCTTGTTAACATCCAATGATATCGCCAGATATACACACGTATTCAATGACGTAATTTTAGAACTGATTTTCATCTGACCACGTGTAACGTAGAATCATTGATGAAGGATGCGCGTGTGAAACATTCCACACTCTGTAGTATGTGCTGCGTTACGAGAGAACCTGCTTGCTTGTCTTCATCAGGGCCATCAGGGCATAACTAAGTGCCGGCGTCGCGCACAACAGTCTATTTGGTGGCCAGGGATCTCAGCGCAGATTGAGACAATGGTTCGGTCATGCTCCAGATGTATCCAGGAGTCATCTGCTCGCCATGAACCATTACTGCCATCCGCTTTTCCCGAAAGACCTTGGCAGAAGGTGGCCATGGACCTGTTCTTCCTGAAAGGCAGATGGTACTGGCTTATCACGGATTACTACTCTCGCTATCCCGAGCTCGCCTTGCTGACGGATCTCACGGCCGCCAGTATAATCAACCATTGTAAATCTATATTTGCCCGTCACGGTACACCAGAACAAGTTTATTCGGATAACGATCCGCAATTTCAACCAGCATTCACGGCGCCTTTTGCCACATTTTCGAGAGCCTGGGGCTTCTCCCATGTGACGTCATCTCCGACGCAGAGCAATGGGTTTGTTGAGGCCGCCGTCAAACTCGTGAAACAAACCCTGAAGGAGGATGATGCCTATGCCGTCTTACAGGTTTATCGCGCCACCCCACTTGGCAACGGCTTCAGCCCGGCAGAATTGCTTATGGGTCGCAAGATACGCACCTCTCTCCCAGTCCTCGGTGCGTCCCTTCAACCGGTAGTACCGAACGTGGAGGCCGTTAAATCCTGGGAAGACGACCGCCGGTGCGCGCAGAAGCGAAACTACGACAGACGACATGGCGTACGCGATTTGAGTCCCTTGAAGTCGGGAGACCATGTTTGGATTTCGGATATGAAGACTTACGGAACTGTTGTCAAGCCTTCTAACACGCCGCGGTCTTATGTGGTGGAAATAGGGTTCTAAATCGGTAAATTACGATGGTAATTTACAAGGTAATTTACCAGGGTAACTGTAATTTACGATTTTCTCGGGTAAATTACGAAAACGGTAATTACCGTGGTAATTTACCACTGAATTCTCGTTTCCTTCTCTTGGAAAATGGTCTAAAAGCTCCATGTTTTGCCTGTGAAATCCTAATTTCAAATAATCATTATTTATTTATTTTTTATTTTTTTATGATTGAAAGAAAAAAAAGAAATAATGATTTTGTGAAATTAGGATTTCACAAGAGTAAGTCATACAAGGGCGAACGGCAACCGTGGGAAAAAATTGAAAAAGGAATTAAAATTTTTCTCGTCTATTCTTCTTGTCGAGTTCCTTTGCGTCAGCTGGAATAGCTGTATTTGTCAGAATTTTTTTCTAAAAACTTGAAATAGCAATAATTCGCAAAATGGGTAAGAAGAAGAAAGTAGATGTTTCTGTTCAAAAGTATTTTGGGCTGAAAGCATCAAAACTCAGTTTTTAAATTATGTACAATACTAAGCTTTAAAAGGTATAGCTATGTTCAAGTGGTAGTCTTCATAATTTAACTTAAAAACGATCAATATAATTTATTTTTGAATTTTCGTAAATTACCATGAACGGTAATTTACTCGGTAAATTACCGCGTAATTTACCATTTTCCAAAATTACCGTAATTTTCGAACCCTAGGTGGAAACTAAGACAGGATGTGTCCGCCGCAATAGATTTCATTTACGATATCTTCCGAGTCAAGCTTCGGAGGACGAACCGTCAAAGGCCTTGGTGGCTACCATCGCGCCCGCCATTCCATCCACAACTCGAAGTGGCCGGCGTTATGACTTACAAAAGAACGCTTAGATTAATTCAGTCTTAATTGTTTACGATATTATGGTTTCCAATTGTTTACGAGATGTTAATTGTTCATTCATTTAAAATTAGTTTCATTAACCTTCGAAGGGAGATGTGTTGTAATCGCGTAAACAAACATAGGCCTATTCGTTTAGTTTTTTATGTCTATTTTCATTTGTATATAAACACGTTCATTATTGTTAAATAAACAGTTATCGTTTGGCCGTTCATCCGACTGCTTAGTTCTTGTTTACCCGCGCAACACACAATTCCCCATACTAAAAAGTAGGCAAGGCGATACTAGTCTGCCTACTTTTTAGTATAGGCTACCAGTGCTGGAAAAACTCACGTTTTTACCTCTCCGAGTGACGTATGTCACGGAGAGACTCTAATTTCGACCAGTCTGTAGTTACACCCCAGGGGACTGCGTTCACACTTTGCAAATCGGAGCAAATGTTTTCTCAATTTCCGGCCAGCATTTACAGTTCCCGGAAATTAGGAAAATTGTATTGTTCTTTTACACTGGCTATTACTCCTAACCTTACTTGAAATTTAACCTTGTTTTTTACCCACATCAAGGTTCTTAAAATCTGCTCTGCCCATTATTATGTCACGCGTTTGCCCTCACTTAATATAGCGAAAGTCCAGGCTCAATGATAAACGCAATAGAAGAAAATGTTTCTCAATTTCTTAGAAAGACATTTGCCTTTAATTAGTTTTTTAATTATACATATTCAGAAAACATTTTTAAAGGTATTTTCATTTCTAATGGTAAACTACATGAATTAAGATGTGCCCGGCTGGGCTCAGAATACTTTTGCACGGCAACTGTCGAATTACTATTATTACTATCAAAAAATGGCCCAGGGATGAACTCATAATAGTAGCCACAGCGTACCAAACTTAAAAGGCGTATAGAAAATTTACGTGAATAGCCGTAACTATGCTAAAACGATTACCCGTAATTTTAACGTCAATTTATTTACTTCTATTATTATTCTAATAGTGCAACACAATAATATAAATGAGTGAGTAGCCCCTCGTTGCGAATTCTTTAACAGCGCAAACATTCAATAAATTTACTGAAGTTATAATTTTCAAACTTTTTCCTTATTATCTTAAGATGAATTTCGTCCCGAAACATCTTTAATTAAAATAAAACGTAAAAAAAAATTATTTTCTCGTGTGGAATCGAACTTGCGACCCATGGTTCTGCCGTGCAAAACTCAATATCTCTAACCGATATACCACGCGCCCAGTATTCAAGCCTCGCCAACATTATTAATACACGCCTGAGCGCGCTCCCCCGAGAATTTTTTCGGTACCTTTTAATTCGCCGAATGCCTAAGTTTTTTATCTCATTTTAAAAACAGGAATGTTAAAACAGAACATTAATTTTTTACAAACAAAACTGATTCAGATTATTTTAAAACATTTTAAAACTAGTAATAATATAGTGCCACATTAAAACAATAATATTCCTATTTTTTAAAATGTGAACAATTTTATTCCTATTTTTAAAATATGACTCTATTCTATTCCTAGTTTTAAAATATGACTCTATTTTATTCCTATTTTTAAAATATGACTCTATTTTGTTCCTATTTTTAAAATATGACTTCCTTTTATTCCTATTTTTAAAATATTACTCCATTTTATTCCTATTTTTAAAATATGACTTCCTTTTATTCCTATTTATAAAATATGACTCCATTATTTTATTTATGTTTTTAAAATGTTGCTGCACAATTTTATTTATATTGTTAAAATGTGGCACTATTTTATTTATATTTTTAAAATGTGAAACTATTTTATTTATATTTTATAAATGTGACACTATTGTTGTACTATTTTTAAATTAAGATGCTAATTTATTTATATTTTTAATATGCGACGCTATTTTATTTATATTTTTAAAATATGACTCATTTATTCCTATTTAGAAGTGCAAACAATTCAATAAGATTCTAATAATTCGTGATATTCAATCATCTAAGCTAATTCCTCAATCTCAAAGTTTTGCTGGTTTTAAACACTCGCGGGGATTTTTGAGATTTGAGGTTTTGAAAAGCGACATCTGTGCATGGTTCCCAAATACTTCTTGACTGCCTTCCCTGAGATAGCGCGCTTAGGCCTGTATTAATAATAAATTTACTTTTGTTCCCCGAGATAGCGCGCTTAGGCCTGTATTAATAATAAATTTACTTTTGTTAAAACTTTAAAACTTTTTCCTCGTTATTTTAAGATGAATTTCGTCTTAAAACATCCTTAATTTAAATAAAACTTAAAAAAAATATTTCCTCGTGTGGAATCGAACTGCAACCCATAGTTCTGCCGCGCAAACGGCATCGGCTCTAACCACCATACCACGAGCCTTGTTGTTCGATCCAATTTCAAGATATATTTTTTATAAAGCTCGCGCATGCGTATCCGATTCTTGGTCACACCAAAACTTCAGCGCAACACCGCCGGTATTCCACTGGGGAATTTTTCATCGTTTCTCTCTCGTGGGCCCGTATATTTCTATTGACACCCGAGCGTGCTCGACGGGCTTTAAGTCTTCCGTTTATAAAAATATAACTTTTGAAATGCAAGCAAAAATGCAAAGTAACCAGCTCTACATCCCATGTAGAGTGGAGGGCTGCAATTCTCGCGAATTAAGGTTGGATTGTCAAACGAACGTTTACTCCACGAACATTGGATTCACGGGGTACTCCCAGAAGTGGAACGTTTACCTTTATACCTTCCTACGGTTAGTACAATTTCTTTCAAAATGCCTAAAATAGGCAGAGTGTAAGTGATCAGGCGAACGCTTATTTATTATTTGTACATCTTTGCTAAACTTTCTATAGCTGATTCTTTTACAGAAAACCGTCAGTTTGTTGGGAAGGCTAGAAATAAGTAGTAGACATTGTATTCTAATAAATGTGTGTACCAGGGTTGGCAAAAAATCGGATTTTCCTGAAAAGTCCACTGGTCTGGTTTTTTGCTGGTTAAAACTGGATTTTTCAAAAATTATTCCTAGGAGTGCCAGAAATAAGCAAGTAACAGTTTTTGCTTATTTCCTGCACTCTTGAATCATAAGCCGTCGTCTTCTACACACAGTAATATTAGAAAATCAGTCTCACTCAGCCACTTTGTGTTTATAACTCATCTTAGATGTTTTATTTAGCTAACAATACTTGATAGTTTTTTATCATGCCTAAAGCGGGTGGGCATCATAGTGGTGGAAGTAAAATTGATCCAGTATGGATGGAAGTAGTTAAACTCCCAAATGAAGATGATAACGATGGTTTAAGTTCAAAAGCCAAATGCAAACATTGTGGAGCTGAAGTTAGTGCAAGAGCAGAAAGGATCCGTTCTCACTTGGAAAAATGCACAAAAAGAAACCCGAGGGGTAAAACTGAAATTTGAACCTGGTCTCCTGGTTCTTCAGAATTGTCTCCTGCAGCTCTAAGTACCAGTGAAAGTTTATCTTTTGCTGATGAACTGTCATTTTCAACTTCTTATTCTGCTCCTGCTACACCTAGCCCTAGTCCTACATTTGGTCAATTGGACAAATTGAAGAAGGCCAAGTTGAAGTTCCTGAAACCTAGTAATCAGTCACGAATAACAGAATATGGAGTTCAAACTACCGCATCTCAAAAACATGCTATTGATAAATCAATTGCTAAATTTTTCTTCAGCAACAACATTGCTTTCAATACAGCTGAAAGTGTATACTACATAGAAATGATGAAATAAATGCGCCCAGGGTACATTCCACCAAATAGAAAGGACTTGGCTGGAAAATTGCTGGACGAAGTGGCTGAAGATGTAGATTCTGCTCTTCAAGCAGATCTGAAAAATAATAAGTTCATTACCATTACATTAATGCAAGATGGATGGTCCAGTTGTAAAAACGACCATATTCTTGCTAGTAGCATACACACCGGTCAACATGTGTTTCTCTTAAATTCTGAAGATTCAGCTGAAGAAAGGAAGAGCAGTGACTACTGTAAAGAAGCAGCTTTAAAATCTATGAAGTTAGTAGAAGAAAATATCATCTCAAGGTTATTGCTATTGTCACGGACAATGAAAATAAGATGAAAAAGATGAGAAGAGATTTGGAAAAATACCATCCAATATTGATAACGTATGGCTGTAGCGCACATTACATGAACTTGCAAGAAAATGAAGTTACCCCTAAAACAGTGCTAAAGCATTTAGCGGAAGTAAATAAATATTTCAGAAATCATCACCGCCCTGAGGTTGGTTACTGGCTAAAGATGGAAAAAATGCCCCAATTACCAAATGATACAAGATGGAATAGCCAAGAAGCAGCAGTATCTTCGTATGTGGCTAACTATAATAAATATTTAGAAATTAGAGCAGAGCACCCCAATGAGCTTGAAAGGAACATAGAAAGAATTTTGGATAATTTTCAAATATATCACGGAGCCCTTCACATGGCTAAGCAGTTAGAAGTTGTGAGTTGCTGTTTAAACAGGTTGCAGTCTGACAATTGTGGTCTTAGTGAAGCCGTTGAAGTATGGAAAAACCTCCAAGAAAATGACCAATTTACAGATTATAAAACTCCATTAAGAAACGATATGAAGATGCAATCTACCCATGTCATTTGGTAGCTAATATGTTGGACCCAAGATATAAAGGGCTACGCTTGACCTCTAAAGAAGAAGAGATGGCAGAAAATTGGCTGTCTGAAAAGTATGTAACTTTCTTGACACTTGCAATGGCATTTAAAATACAAGATGCGGATCTATACCCAGAAACCTTGCTCAAAAGAAGGTAATAGACAACATTCTGCCTAAAAAGTGGTGGCTATATTTGGCATCTAAACAAACGCCTGAAAATGAAAACTCTAATCTTATTGTGTAATTTTGAAATTTTGTATCTTCACTTTTTCTTGCCCAGCAAGCTCAGCGGATATTGAAAGATTATTCTCCACGTATGGACTGGTTTGGATGAATCTCAGAAATAGATTAGGGTATGAAAAAGTAGAAAAACTAGTAAAAATAAACAGATACATTAATACTCAGAATAATGAGAAATAAATACTCAAAAATACTAGATACTAACACTATTATATACTTAGCTCTATTGGTAACTGTATGTTTTCACAAATAAAAAGGAAAAAGATCAATTTTGGCTAAGAACAGAAACGTTTCTTAACAAGTCCGGAATTTTCCTTGGATTTTTCAACGTGGATTAATCCAGGTGGATAAAACTGGACTGGTTACCACTGTGCCAACCCTGGTGTGTACCCTGAATGTTATTATCAACTACTATACCGTTGTAAGGGTAAAAGAAATGGTTAGACAATACGAGGTGTACTACGATTTTTAATTCCTGTAATATAACATACCAGGCCATTTACTCTTTGGGGCATACCCTATACTACTTTTTTATACGCTAATATGTTAAGTATTCTTTCAAACATTAATATTTTAATTTTTCCCAATATGAAATGAAAATATGGAAAGTAATATTCTTAATTTCGATGCCTTTACAATAAATATTCTCGTTATGTGCGGTTAGACACAATCGAGCTTCAGTATTTTAATAAATTTAGCAATAAAGCTATAATATTGTTGAGGTATATCGAGAGGATAGGGTTTACTTGTCAATAGCTGTTTTCATGTTTTCTAGTTAATTATCTGGAAGATACGTCATCGTGCATTAAATATTATTGCAACCCAAGTATGAAATAATATTTTTGGAAACTATAAGACCTCTAGAAATAATTGGCACTATTTAGATCTTGGGTTTGAAAACTTTATTTATACTTAAATAATATATTTTTAGAAAGGTTCAACATGTTTTGGATTGCATTGTATTTGTATCCCGATCTCTTCACCAACATTTTAGACACATCATAGCGGAAATTGTTTCAGCTTGTTGACTTCCTCTCTTCGGTGTAATTAAATCTGACCCTGCAGAAAATATTCTTTCTGCTGGGACAGATGTAGCCGGTATTGCAAGGTAAATCTCTAGCCATTTTTGAGACAGACGGGTAATTTAATTCATTTGCCTGCAAATGAATTGAGAATAATATAGCGAATGATACGCATCTTTATTTATAATAGGGTGCTGGCCCATAGTTGCTAAACTTGATTTCAATTACGAGCCCACAGACACGACTATTTTCATACAAACAGCTTTGCATACTGACCCTTCACCATTGGAAAATATCTTTTTTTGGTGGCAGTAGATCATCTTTAAAATATTTAAGAAACTCCGAGCCACTAGCCAATCTCTCTGGTCGTTTAGGATAGGATGAGTAAATCCCCAAATATTAACAAAAGCATGTAAAGCTACAATTTGACTGCTTTCGTAAAATGTGTTGAATACGCTTACAATTATAGCCTTAATGGATTTGCTCATAGTTTTACTGTAGTTCTTTTGAATGAAATCCATTTTCAATGTTGGGTCCAGGGCTGAGCACAAACTAAAAATTAATGAATGGCTGTTCACCAAAATATATAAAAAACACATCAGCTAGTCAAAACTGAGGCATATTTATGATGAGATTGATTTTTAATACCATTGTCTCTTTAAAGGACTGGTGCAAGTAGATGGGTCCCCCTTACAATTGCAATTGAAACCTACTAATCTAGGCTTTAGACAAAGATCATTATAAGGCTATGACTAAAGTGTTCTTACCAATTGCTATCCAAAATGCGTCGACATTCGAAGCAGCCTGGTAACTTTGTAACTTGTCTCTTGCAACTCGCAAAACCTCTTGAAAAACCAAGCCTTGGGACTTTTTATTCAACTTATCTAAAAGCCAGTGATACTCAGGCATAACCATTGATATGGTGGGATAATTTCAGAACTATGCTAATTAATTAGTTAGCTAATTGAATTTCTAATTAATTAGTATCACTTACTTATTGATAATGGTTATTGAATTTTAATTACTTTAGTGCTAATTGAGAAGCAATTAAAATTAATTATTATGCATCGGAAAGGTAATTAACTAATTAAAATTTAATTAGATTTAGCATTAACTAATCGGAACTGCCCCATTTTGAAATTGCGACTATTTTTCCTTCTCGAATTAATAGCAGTGCCCATGGATTTACTACTCAGGAGTCCATTATAGGAACTGTGGCAAGAAAATGAAGAAATGAGCCAAATTTTAACATGACGGAAGGCTTGAGGCTTGTCTCAATTTTCGAGAATAATACACGGCTTCCGTACCCGTTTTTCAATGGCATTAAAACCTTAAACTTTGCATTACCAAAATACTAAATCTATGGGCACGTTTAAACTTTTATATTTACTTATGGTTTCTTTTTTACCTTAATTAGACACGTAATTAATTAGAAATTAGTAATTCTAATTAATTAGTTTTATAAATAAATGCCTAATTTCTAATTGAATTTAATTCGTTTCTATGTCTAATTGCTAATTGGCTAATTAATTAGTTCATAAATATTTACCTAATTGTTAATTATAATTCAATTAGCTGTCAGCTAATTAGCACAACTCTGGATAATTTTCGTATAAAATTAGATTTGTGGTCACATCAAACTCCTGAAACGTTTAACAATGTTAATTGCGTTTCGAAATTATAGTGAATTGAACTTTAAAAGTAAAACGTAAGATAGGTAAAGGAATCAAGCAAAGAAACAATGTCCATATCTCAAAAGTGAGAAGGCGCAGTTCTATATTTCAGTGCTTTCAAACCGGTAGTATATATGAATTGGAACTTTGCATTAGAGCTAGAGGTTTTGTGCGGTTAACTGTTTTCGTCGGATATGAATACCTTTTGAACACTTAATAATCCTGTCTACGTTTCCCATTCAGCTTCAGTTAGGGAAATTTTCCGTTAAGGGCCAAGACTACCAAGGTAAAGTTCGAATCTATTTCGAACGATGGCGCTCTAGTAAACGGGCGTTCAGACCTTTCGAGCCACCTTTTGCAGCAGGAGCTATAGGGGAAATATAGAAGCTTTCCTACTACAAACGATCCCAATGCCAGAAGTAAACCTTCTCTTTTCTAGGATATAACGCTATTCAACGCGAATGGCTTTATAAGTGGTGAAGCCTTGTACATACTGAATATTAGTTGAGACAAGAATGAGTCAAAATAAAGTTACCCATTTTAAAGTAGGCGACATGATAACTTGTCGACCGAAATGGATGTTAAAGTGGTTCCATATGCTTTGTATTTTATAGCCTCTTTTAACTGGCATAAGAATGGGGAGTCTTAGAGTCGGGCCCGTTGACAAAAGAACTAGATTTCTTATTTTTGCCGATGATAGTAAAGAGGTATGTGTTATGACAACACTTTGACAATCGCATCATGAAGGGACCTAAAGCTGCTAAGGGGATGTTCACTTTAATTTTGATTTAAATGGAACACCATAAGAAAATGTATTATATTTGGATCACACCAATTTTTTCATTATATACTATTTGGTAATATGGATATCGTATATCAAGTTATGTTAGTGGTTAACCCCTCGCCTGAAAGCTCCAACTACACGCGGCGCCGAAGGCCGTCTTAAAATTTCAAAATAGTAATTGAACTTAGGGAAGGTTCGAGCCCTTTTCAAAAACCAATACAATAGGAAATGAGGGGCGTTTCGCGCGTGTCAACAACGGAGCGACCAGTACTAAGGCGAGTGGTCGAAAAGTTTCCTGAAATCAGAAATTATACCAAAAGATCTGAGAAACCACTAAAAACGGTAGTATGGAATTTGAATAAAGTTCGAAATTCCATAAGCATTAACCATAAATGTCCGACCCCGACTTTCTCACTGCCCTAGCTTTTTTCATGTGTTTTTCTCACCCCTACCCAGAATTTTATTTTTGTAAGCTTTGAAAGCTTGTTTTGGAAGCCAGTATTTAGAGTTTCTGTTTTTGACCTACATATCGGACGTGCAATTGTCCTTATTTTTCTTGATAATTTTGAATATTTAAATCGCTTCGATTTGATTTGAAAATGGGTAGCAATTCCAAACCACATCCGTCTAAAGTGCGCTCTCGTAAAAAGGTATATAGCATCGAGTGAAGACCAAAATATCTCGTCAATAAATGAGTCGCGTCTAGAAGATTCGGATGTGGCTATATCAGTTGAAGATTTTGGGCAATCAAACTCCGGTTTCTTGTCTTTTCGAGAAAGCCTACCAACTTCTAGCCCTCCAAGTAAACATTCGTCCCCAAAAATTAGCGCTAATATCTCTGCGGAGGATAAAAGAGATAAAGCATCAAGAATACCACCACCACTCGACAATGTGGATTTTTATATAATAGAGGCTGGGTTGATGAAATTCTACCCAATTTGGTATTAGAATATGGACCTCCATGGCTATCTCCACTTTTCATAAACCGCCCAAGGTGCGGGATTTCGGTCCAATGGGACCTCCCTCTTTAGTTTCGGTTGAATGGAATTTCGGTCCAATGGGAGGGAATCATCAGAGACACTTCGCATTACCTAAAGTAAAAGATCTCTAAACCGACCTTTAAAAAATTCTACAGCCGACCATTAACAATCCATCGAGCCGACCATTAACAATCCATCGAGCCGACCACAAACAATCCATAAAGCCGACCACAAACAATCCATAAAGCCGACCATAAACAAATCGTAGAGCCGACCATAAACAAATCGTAGAGCCGACCCCAAACAAGCCATAAATGCGACATATAAATCACAGATTTATAAATCCAAAATAACAGTCGATAAAGCCGACCGCAATTAGATTAATAATCCGACTATAGCCAGATAACAAAGCCGACTTCTTGTTTGATAATGTAAGAGCTGGACACGCTTACTTTTTAGAGTCGATTAAAGTGCCGGCAAAATTTCTATCCCGACTTCATTATGGAAATCCCGAAAACTTTCCGTGCACGTTTGAAAAGGTTGGAAAACCGCCTTACCGACCCATTTTCGGGTAGGACATTTCGACTGTCAAAAGGAAAGTCTACCGACCATTTTGCGGCAGTATAGGGCAGTGTCGGTTGAATCTCGAGCCGACTCCGTTGGCCCAACGTCGATTTTGCTACTGGGGCACATCCGAGCCAAGACCCGAAGCTCGAAGGTAGAAGGGTGGTTGACATTAGGCATTTTATCAATCAAGTACGAAGTTTGGAGCGTCATAAGTGCCCAAGAAATACGAGCGGTTCATTTAAACTTAGCCACGAAAAAATTCAAGGTTTTTATTCGACGTATACTTTCGAATGCCCTTATTGTCACCAAACTCTGGTCATCACTACCGACCCCGTTCCTCTAGATTTGCAAGATTTCAGGAAAAATTTAACTACTAACGATGCAGTAGTATGGAATACAGTGAGCATCGGAGGAGGACACGCCAGTTTAGATGAACTTTTTTCTGTCATCGGAGTTCCTGTTATGTCCAAGAGAACATTTAGCAAATCGGAAGAAAAACTTGGATAGGTAAGAAATTCCAAAATTAGAGTGGGGGCAAGGTGGTTAGGGAAACGACTCTAGTTGCCCTTTAAAGTGAAATAAATTTCGTGTCATTTAATTACCAATTTTAAACTAAGTTTAATTTCTACTTATTTTAGAAGTGGGAAAACATCTTATACGAAGAGATGATATCTGCAGGAAAAGAAGAAAAAGGATTGGCGGAAGAGGCTGGGGATGTTCACCAGGGCGTTCCGTTTATAACGGTTATAATTGATGGTGGCTGGTCCCACAGGAGTCATGGTCACCGGTATTCGGCAAACTCTAAGGTGGCTATTATCATAGGGAAAAGATGGAAGAAAATTCTCTTCATCGGAGTGAGAAATAAATATTACACCATGTGCGATTTTTATGAGAGGAGGGATCAGGTTCCAAAAGTCCACAAGTGCTTGAAGAACTGGAATGGGCCGTCCGCGAGTATGGAAGCTGCCATTCTTGTAGACGGTTTCAAACATAGTGAAACTGTGCACGGGATCCAATACCGGGAGTTTATTGGTGACGGTGATTTCTCCGTATACAAGAAGATTTTGGAAAGCGTTTCCTAATGACCGCAAGTTTCCAAAATCGAATGTACCCATCACGCGGTGAAAAATTTAACTAAAGAGTTATACAAGCATTCTGCGACATCTGCTGAATTTAAAAGAGTTTTAAATCCGGGCATAAAAAGGCAAATGACCAAAAGGACCAAAGGTGCGATATATCACGCCGCTAAAAACAAAGGCACAGTGCAGGATTGAGTCACAGATTTAAAGAACATTCCAAAACACGTTTTTGGAAATCATGCACATTGCAGAACGTATTTTTGCAAAAGAATCCAGCGAATTGACAAATCTCATTCCATTCCCAGAGATTTGTTCTTCAAAATTATGTCCACCATAAATAATTTAGCCGCAAAAGCTCATCGCTTGATAAAAAATGACACAAGTAACGCGGCGAAAAATTACATATCTCTAGTAGCTAAATTCACTGGCGGAAAGCAAATAAATCGTGGCAAAAAAGCTTCTTTTCAGCGAAGGTGTTATGCGGCGGTTACTTGAATTTTTTATTTCTTTTCAATCGGCAAAACGGAATATGAATTTTTGCGGCGAGAAACATCAACAGAATCCGTTGTAACATCGGACGCTACTATTTGCCAATGGTTAATCTATTGCCGTGAGATATGCTTCGTCGCTTTAGATAAAATGATGGTGGAGGAATACCAAATTGGGGGTGAGGGTTTAGTGGTAGAGATAGACGAAACCAAAATTGGCAAAATGAAGTAATGTTGACTGACAATGGATAGATGGGATGATAGAGCTTCAAACTGGAAGCGAACGCCGTGGAGGAAGGTTCCGCATCGAATTATGTCCGGATAATCGCCGCGATAGTACTACATTATTGACTATGTCAGGGGTAAATAACGAAAGGAGTTAGAGACGCTAGCTACCGTAGTGTAGAATACAGTGGGACTTTCAAACGTAGACACAGAAAAGAGAAAACTCCTCGGTCGCACCGCCTATAATTCAAAATAAGTATGATATTTTCCGACCAATAGCGTGGCAGCAAAGTTTCGAAAGTCATGATGGGATTTCGATTTCCTCCTGTCTGCTAGTGTTCGTCTGCTTACGACTGAGTGACAATTAGGCTTAGAGTAAAGTTTATTCATTAAGGTGCACTTGAATTAGAAACATGCAACTTTAAAGTCGGTAAATTCCTTATCCGATAATGAAATAGAATTAAATGTCGTTTTTGCATCCTTCAATACAGTTTTAGTTGTTTTAACTTCTTTAGTCACAGATACAGTCGATGATCCTGATCCCACAGTTCCCACTGGCACTGACTCGGAAAAATCACTAAGCCTTGGCTCACTGGGCCGACTCTGTAACCGCACACTTACGGCAAAACAAGTTTGAACACATTTTGGGGATTTACCCGGCTTCAAATTGCAAATTGCTGACTTATCTTTCTTCTTTGAATAGCTATTTACTCGTGATTGAATATAATAATTATATTGGGTTGATTTATGAGACGACTTCACAACATCGACACCCGCCATTTTACTTTACCCAGAATACCTTGCGGCGCGAGATTTTAAGGCAAAACTTTTAAGGTTCTGGTATTATTTACAATACAGTTCCAAAGATGGCACTACGTTAGTTACAAATTCTATGACGTTTCAAGGTCCCACTGTATTCTGCACTACGGAAGCTAGCGTCTCTAACTCCTTTCGTTATTTACCCCTGACTATGTGGGGTGGCATAGCGGCTAGCGCTTTCGCCTCGCAGCAAGAGGATCCCGGGTTCGATCCCGAACTGTGGCACCGGGTGAAAATCTGGGAACAAATCCTTCTGCGTAAAGTTTGCAAGTTCTCTCCCCGCTTGTTAAAAGGAGTTTTCCTCCGCGGTGTAACCCGGTTTCTCCTTTCCATCAAAACTTGCAGAGGTTAACGGTAATAGTTAGTATAGGGCGCTGTAGGTTAGCTGTGGCTTAGGGGCTAGCCACCACCCCTCTATGCATTGTAAAGGGACCCACCTGTAAATAAGCCACAGGCTTAGTAATGTGGAAATCACTTCATAGACAAAAGCTTAGATTATTATTATTATAGATTATTATTATTATAAAAAATCACGTTAGACCCGGTACCACTATCATGACCGACTGCTGGAAAGGATACTTCAACCTTAACAATCACGGTTTCAACCATCTGACGGTAAACCTGAAGAGGCTTTCGTCGACCCTGTAACATGGGCTAACACTAAGACCATCGAATCTTAATGGCGCCCATTGAAAAGAAGTATTTGCACAAGGAGGTGTTCAAACCAAGGACTTGGACATGCACCTAAGTTGTAATTAACTTTCGGTCCACTCCAGACCGTTAAAGCCTCGATTTCGAGGCAGCAGGATTTACCTGCTCCAAGCTTGGGATTCTGAGCTCGGTGCCGTGGAGATGATTTGGCTTTGTAAATATATATCCATTTTAGTCTAGCTAAGTTAAGATCAAAACACATTTTGAAATTCAAAAATTAACCAAAATTATCGTAATATTGAGTTAAAATTGTCTTTACACTCTGCCTCGAATTATCAAAACATATTCCCCACATTTTCATTTTATTCGATGGAAAACAGACGAAATTAACTTTGTTAACGTTATCTCCACACCCCTTAACACCCCCAGCCTAATGGGTCCGCGGCACAACAAAGATTCATCGACAGGTCAGACAACGGGGTGAAATACGAATATCTATAGATAGACCTACATCTTTTCAAGCTCAGAGGCTCACTATTATTTTTGAAACGAACTGCATCGCTTGTCTGTTTATTTTAGAAAAAAGTTTTCGCTAAAACATAAAAATGGGTAATAGCAAAGGAGCTCTGCGAAATAAGAAGGCTAAAACTAAACACGCTAAAACGCATAGAAAACTTTTCACCGAGAGAAAACAATTAGAACTCGATGAACCGCTTGACCCCCAACTTTCTAGTATAAACAAAATCATTTCCCCAATAAATTTCGTGTCCACATCGACACAGACATGTTACAACTGTTGCAAAACGATTTCTGATTGCGTGTCGTGTTCAGTGATTAGTGATGATTTAGATAATTCAGGCGCCATCTGCTCCGTCGGTCAAAATTCATCAAGAATTCATAGCACCCCAAAATCATCAGCGAAAAGCTTGGCGAGGAGGAGAATCGAAATTTCATCGTAAGTAATTAAAATAAATTTAAATGTAGGCAAGGCTTGTAAAACTAATTAAATCTTTTAGACCGGAAAATAATGATCTCGACAACTACCAGTTAGTCATTGGTAGCCCTTGCAAAGACAATGAAAAGTCAATTATGAAGGGATATAGAATAGTTGAAGTAGATTATTTTTTAAATTGGTGTCTCAAGCTAAATTTCGATCCTCGGTTGAATACTCTGGGTATTTTGATTTAGTAGAAGAAAAGAGACGTGACATTCAATGCACATTCGTGTTCGAATGCCGAACTTGTAACAAACGATTTTTGAAAACATCCGAATCGCCGAATGAAAAAACAATATCCACCCGAAAGAAAACTGACATAAATTCAAAAGCAGTGTGGGCCACTCTTTCAGTTAGTAACGGATACTTCCAACTTGACGAATGGTTTGGAATAATGGACATTCCATCCATGACTTGGAATAAGTTTTGTGGTCAAGAACGCTTCCTCGAAAAGGTACTAATTCTTACTCCACGCATTGGTTAATTTTAAATTGAAAAATCATTCGTATAATTGCCAAGTATTGGGAAGAATCTTTACTTCGTTCCATGACCGAAGCTGGGAACGACGAAAGGGAACTAGCTCTTGCCAAAAACCACGTAGACGATGATGGTGTTCCATGTATAACCAGGGGTAAATAACGAAAGGAGTTAGAGACGCTAGCTACCGTAGTGTAGAATACAGTGGGACTTTCAAACGTAGACACAGAAAAGAGAAAACTCCTCGGTCGCACCGCTTATAATTCAAAATAAGTATGATATTTTCCAACCAATAGCGTGGCAGCAAAGTTTCGAAGGTCATGATGGGATTTCGATTTCCTCCTGTCTGCTAGTGTTCGTCTGCTTACGACTGAGTGACAATTAGGCTTAGAGTAAAGTTTATTCATAAAGGTGCACTTGAATTAGAAACATGCAACTTTAAAGTCGGTAAATTCCTTATCCGATAATGAAATAGATTTAAATGTCGTTTTTGCATCCTTCAATACAGTTTTTAGTTGTTTTTAACTTCTTTAGTCACAGATACAGTCGATGATCCTGATCCCACAGTTTCCACTGGCACTGACTCGGAAAAATCACTAAGCCTTGGCTCACTGGGCGACTCTGTATCCGCACACTTACGGCAAAACAAGTTTGAACACATTTTGGGGATTTACCCGGCTTCAAATTGCAAATTGTTGACTTATCTTTCTTCTTTGAATAGCTATTTACTCGTGATTGAATATAATAGTTATATTGGGTTGATTTATGAGACGACTTCACAACATCGACACCCCCGCCATTTTACTTTACCCAGAATACCTTGCGGCGCGAGATTTAAGGCAAAACTTTTAAGGTTCTGGTCTTATTTACAATAAAGTTCCAAAGATGGCACTACGTTAGTTACAAATTCTATGACGTTTCAAGGTCCCACTGTATTCTGCACACGGAAGCTAGCGTCTCTAACTCCTTTCGTTATTTACCCCTGGTATACGGTTTATCTTGATGGTGGTTGGTGCAAAAGAAGTTACGGTCATAACTACAACGCCGCGTCTGGCGTGGTAATAATTAAAATACTACAATTAAGAGTAATGCTCAGTAATTAATCATTTTAAATTTGAAAGGCTTGTATTAATGGACGAGCGACGAAAAAGCTTCTGTTTCTAGGCGTACGTAATAAATATTGCTATGCCTGAGCGTTATCTGCCAACAGAAATGAGACGCCTAAAGAACACCTTTGCTATCGAGACTAATTTCAATTTTTCCTACAGTTTTCCTGGACTGTTTAAATTCTCAATTTTTTCCTACCGCTTGAGTGGATGGGTGCGAGTCTTCTCCTCTTTTCTAACCACGCTATTTTGCGGCCGAAAACGGGTCCAAATGTCAAATCCAAACAGCCTGTAGATTGTGAATCTTTACTTTGGAATCGAAGCTGCCCCTCACGTAAGTAGTTACAGCCAAGGCCTAACACTACTCTTTGTTCTCGTGTAACTTGTCAAGCAAATTTTAATCTAAACTTATTTTTTGTATTTAATCAGTCAATCAATTTTCCAACGCGATACAAGCGCGGTTTTAACTGGCCAGGTCCTTTTTACTCGATTTAAACTTTTTGCATGGTCAGTAATCCCTCAATCGTAATTCTTACTTTCAATCTCGCGACACTTTTCATTTTTGTTATTAATTAAAAATTCAATTTAGATTACAAAATAAACTCCGTGAATAATGGAAAGTCAACGTGATAAATTAGCGGAGACACTTTTCCTTTTTGACAATAATGACGAAAAAAGGGGCGAGGCATATGGGAATGTCTAATGAAGACTTTCATAAATTGATCGAACCTGAAAAAATAAAGAAGGCGACTCCGGAATTTTTGACGAACTAGAAAAATAATCTTCCAAAAGCAGTCGCTCGTCGTCCTCTCATCAAGACGAAGGGACTTCCAGTAAGTAAACAAAGCCTTTGGTTTATTCGGATGAAGATGATGATACTAAACCCCAATCAATGCCTAACCAAAACTCAAGGTCTGCGAAAATATCTATAAGAGTTACTATCTCCGGCTATTTAAAATTTTTCAACCCATTTCTATTATTTCAGCTCTTCTACCAGCGAGGAATGTAAAAAACCGAAATGTAATTGTGAAAATGTATATTAATGTATAGTACACCTTGTTAGTAATTTTGATATTTTGTAAATAAGTGCTTTGTTTTTAATTTTGTGTATTTTTAATTGTTTGATGTAAGTTTTGTGTGAATATTTTTGTATTTGATAAGAGATTTTCCCTAGAAGCGAAAATAAGCGTTGTATAGAAATGTGGAAATTTACGTGAACGGTTTTAAAAGAGATAGGTTGGTAGATGTTTTTGGAAAAACAAATTTTTCGCAATACGTCACCAAAAACCCTCCACAAAGAAACTGGTAAAAAGGGGAAAAGGGTCCAAAACGAGGGGAACCAAAGAAATATTGTTAAAAAAAGAGACAGAATTCTCTAAGACTTGAAATGAGAAGGAGCAAAGCGCGCTCACTGCTCCAAAGTAGAAATACTTTAGAAAAGCTATAAGCTTCGCGGTTAGAATTATTTGCTGATTATATTAGAAAAGCTAAAAGTAGCTTCAGAGGATAAATTGTAGTTAACTGAAAATAAAGTTTGTTTTGTTTTATTATTTTAAAACTAATCGTCATTAATTCTATTAAATCGTTCCTACTACGTGAGGAAAACGTACCTGTCCCGCTAAAAACAATTGAAAGAAACTACTGCGGTGTTTCAGTCCGCCACGGTAGTATAAGTTTAAAGCTTATTTGCTCTCCCAAAGCTATTCCGGACCTTAAAATCTACATTATTTTGGTGCCGAAACCCGGGATTAATCGCGATCGCGATAGGACTTTAAATAGGATTAAATTAGAAACAGTGAAAATGGCTTGGAAAAACAAAGATCAACGCTACGTGGTGGTGTCACGCGTGCGTGTAATATCCTGAAGGATGAATTAGAAAAGGCTACGGTAATTAACGAGCAAGCCTTAAGTGACGCTATCGCGCAACTGGACGCAAATGAGCCAAACTAGAGAATATGGACAATCAAATTCTGAGGCTGATCCAAGATGAGGATCAACTAGACCATGAGCTAGCAGTAAATGAAAAATACAGCGAAAGATTGGTCCATTGGCGAGCACGAGCCAAGAAATACCTCATAGCGAGAAGCAGAAGCAAGGCCCAGCGGATAGCGGGACGACTTCGGACAGTAGAAAGTTCCTCAAGTATCGAGGCAGAGTCAGCACGATCGTCGAGAAACGGCCAAGAACCAGGGACGACGTTGCGACTACCCAAGCTAGAAATAAAGAAAATTCGACGGAAACGTGGACAAGTGGCAAGCTTTTTGGACACAATTCGACGAGGGAGCGATCCACAACAACCCACAACTAAATGTTTAATTTTAATAAGTTTAATTAGTTGAAATCATAACTAAAAGGGGGCCGCTGAGGCGGAAATAGATGGACTAAGCTTAAACGAACAAAATTACCTGGGAGCAATGAAATATTAACTAACCGTTTTGGCGGGGAAAGAGACTCAAGCTAGTGATAGGTTTGAACGCGTTTTTAAAGATGAGCCCAATTCAAAAGTCTACGGACGTAGCGGGCCTTAAAATCTCTTAGTCACTTGCGAGATAGAAGTTACACAAACTTGAAGTCTCAAGGTCAATGGACCGATAGTTATGGCGAGTTATTCGCTCGCATTGTTGGAGGCTTGTTTCCTTTAGATNGAATCCCTGACTTCAGTTTGACCTACAATTTGATTATCAGAACGCGCATGGTTCTGACCGTTGCTTATGGGCATGGAATTATATTGGAAACTGTTTTCATCTCCCTGATCACATAAACTCTGGTGATGCCTCTTATGGCATTTTCTACAAACCTTGCACCCTACCCCTACATTGAAACGAGTTTGTGGCCTGGTTTTAGACATAAAAAGCAAAGCTTCTTTTGTCGGCGATTGCCCTTCTTTCTGTGATTGGAATCTCTTTACATTCATAATAAAAGTGATCCGATTTTCACAAAATTCACATTTTCTTTGATAACCAGAGCTAACCCTATCATGCACACCCGTATTTAAAGCCGCAGCCGAAAATGGCTTACTAGTGTAATTTTCCATTTTGTTGTACACTTCTACTTAGGGCTTTTCAATGTTACATTGGTTTTAACGCTTTTGTGGAGGCCGCTTCCTATGAACGGCTAAGGCTCTTTCTCGACATTTAATCTCAGTACTTAAGAATTTACTTACTTCAATCAATTTTCCATAGATCTTTTTTCTTCTTTATGTCTAGTGTAATTTTCTAAAAGATCTAAAGGAAACAAGCCTCCAACAATGCGAGCGAATAACTCGCCATAACTACGGTCCATTGACCTTGAGACTTCAAGTTTCTAACTTCTATCTCGCAAGTGACTAAGAGATTTTTAAGGCCCGCTACGTCCGTAGACTTTTGAATTGGGCTCATCTTAAAAACGCGTTCAACCTATCACTAGCTTGAGTCTCTTTCCCGCCAAAACGGTTAGTTAATATTTCAATTGCTCCCAGATAATTTTGTTCGTTTAAGCTTAGTCCATCTATTTCCGCCTCAGCGGCCCCTTTTAGATATGATTTCAAATAATTAAACTTATCTGTAGCATTTAGTTGTGGGTTGTTGTGGATCGCTCCCTCGAATGTGTCCAAAAAGCTTGCCACTTGTCCACGTTTCCGTCGAATTCTTTATTTCTAGCTTGGGTAGTCGCAACGTCGTCCTGGTTCTTGGCCGTTTCTCGACGATCGTCCTGACTCTGCCTCGATACTTGAGGAACTTTCTACTGTCCGAAGTCGTCCGCTATCCGCTGGGCCTCGCTTCTCCTCGAGGTATTTCTTGGCTCGTGCTCGCCAATGGACCAATCTTTCGCTGTATTTTTCATTTTCTGCTAGCTCATGGTCTAGTTGATCCTCATTTGGATCAGCCTCAGAATTTGATTGTCCATATCCTCTAGTTTTGGCTCCTTTGCGTCCAGTTGCGCGATAGCGTCACTTAAGGATTGCTCGTTAATTACCGTAGCCTTTTCTAATTCATCCTTCAGGATATTATTACACGCCCGCGTGACACCACCACGTAGCGTTGATCTTTGTTTTTCCAATAGTCTAATGGTCGCCCATTTTCACTGTTTCTAATTTAATCCTATTTAAAGTCCTATCGCGATTTAATCCCGGTTTCACTTGGCACCAAAATAATGTAGATTTTAAGGTGCGGATAGCTTTGGAGAGCAAATAAGCTTTAACTTATACTACCGTGGCGGACTGAACACCGCAGTAGTTTCTTTTCAATTGTTTTAGCGGGACAGGTACGTTTTCCTCGCGTAGTAGGAACGATTTAATAGAATTAATGACGATTTAGTTTTTAAATAATAAAACAAAAACAAACTTTATTTCACAGTTAACTAAAATATCCTCTGAAGCTACTTTAGCTTTCTATATTTTATCAGCAGGACTATTCTAATAACGAAGCTTATAGCTTTTCTTAAGTATTTCTACTTTGGAGCAGTGAGCGCGCTTTGCTCCTTCTCAGTTCAAGTCTTAGAGAATTCTGTCTCTTTTTTAACAAATATTTCTTTGGATCCCCTCGTTTGGACCCTTTCCCCCTTTTTACCAGTTTCTTTGTGGAGGGTTTTTGGTGACGTGTTGGGAAAAATTTGTTTTCCAAAAACATCTACCACCTATCCTTTTTATAAAACTCTTCACGGTAAATTTCCACAGTTCTATAGAAGGCTTATTTTTCGCTTCTAGGGAAAATCTCTTATCCAAATACAAAAAATTTAAACAAAAATTACATCAAACAATAACCCACAAAATTTACATCAAACAATAACCCACAAAATTTACATCAAACAATTAATAACACACTAAATTAAAAACAAAGCACTTACTTACAAAATAACAAAAATTACTAACAAGGTGTACTATACATTAATATACATTTTCACAATTACATTTCGGTTTTTTACAGGGCTCGAGTAGAGCTGGCAGGCCTTCTACCCCCAATGGAAGGTAATCCAAGTTGGCCATGGGAAAGTTTAAATGGATCTAACTTCCAAACCTGGAAATTCAAGATGGAAATGTTCTTATTTAAAGGAAGATCTCCGGCACGTCACTGAAGATCCACCTGAAGAAAAGATAACCGCTTTGTCAAAAGCGGATAATTAAGCAAGAGCAACCACACTGTAAAAAATAATGGTGCATTCTTACACCATATATGCTGTTTTTTTCGGTGTCAAAATTGACACCATTTAAGGTGTACTTCTACACCATTTTTATGATAAATGCACGCCTTTTACAAATATTATTTACAAGTATGAACGAAATATTAGGCATTTATGCACCATTTATAGTGCTTTTTAACAACTTTTTCAGGAAATCTTTTGAACTACTTAGTTTAATGGTGTTAAATGTAGGCAAAGTTACGCCACGTATATCACATTACTACACCAAATGAAGTGAAGGTGTTAAATATTTTTTCTATATTTAGCACCACGTTTAAGGTGTAAAACAAAGCCATTAATACACCATTTCAAGTCTCTGTTCACTTCTTTTCAAAGCCCTATTTACTCCATTTCAGAGCCCTATTTACTCCATTTCAAAGCCCTATTTAATCCATTTCAAAGCCCATTACTCCATTTCAAAGCCCTATATACTCAACTTCAAAGCCCTAGCTATTTACTCCATTTCAAAGCCCTAGCTATTTACTCCATTCCAAAGCCCTAGCTATTTACTCCATTTCAAAGCCCAAGCTATTTACTCCATTTCAAAGCGACTATTTACTCCATTTCAAAGCCCTATTTACTCCATTTCAAAGCCCTATTTACTCCATTTCAAAGCCCTATTTACTCCATTTCAAAGCGACTATTTTCTCAATTTCAAAGCGACTATTTACTCCATTTCAAAGCCCTATTTACTCCTTTTCAAAGCCCTATTTACTCCATTTCAAAGCCCTATTTACTCCATTTCAAAGCGACTATTTACTCAATTTCAAAGCGACTATTTACTCCATTTCAAAGCCCTATTTACTCCATTTCCAAGCCCATTTTACTCCATTTCCAAGCCCATTTTACTCCATTTCCAAGCCCATTTTACTCCATTTCAAACCCCTATTTACTCCATTTCAAACCCCTATTAACTCCATTTCAAACCCCTATTTACTCCATTTCAAACCCCTATTTACTCCATTTCAAACCCCTATTTACTCCATTTCAAACCCCTATTTACTCCATTTCAAACCCCTATTTACTCCATTTCAAACCCCTATTTACTCCATTTCAAACCCCTATTTACTCCATTTCAAACCCCTATTTACTCCATTTCAAACCCCTATTTACTCCATTTCAAACCCCTATTTACTCCATTTCAAACCCCTATTTACTCCATTTCAAACCCCTATTTACTCCATTTCAAAGCCCAATTTACTCCATTTAAGAGCCATATTTAGTCCATTTCTCACCTCAATTTACTCTATTTCAAACCCCAATTAACTCCATTTCAAACCCCTATTTACTCCATATCAATGCCCTATTTACTCCATTTCAAAGCCCAATTTACTCCATTTAAGAGCCATATTTAGTCCATTTCTCACTTCAATTTACTCCACTTCAAACCCCAATTAACTCCATTTCAAACCCCAATTAACTCCATTTCAAACTCCAATTAACTCCATTTCAAACCCCAATTAACTCCATTTCAAACCCCAATTTATTCCATTTCAAACCCATATTTACACCGTTTCAAACCCATATTTACACCGTTTCAAACCCATATTTACACCGTTTCAAACCCATATTTACACCGTTTCAAACCCATATTTACACCGTTTCAAACCCATATTTACACCGTTTCAAACCCATATTTACACCGTTTCAAAGCCCTATTTTCACCGTTTCAAACCCCTATTTACACCGTTTCAAACCCCTATTTACTCCATTTCAAGTCCCCTTTTAACAATTTCAAGCCCCTGTTCACCCCATTCCAAGTTGATTTTACTACGGCAATTAACAGATTGTCTTCCATTCGGCTGAAAAACACCGCAATTTGGATTCGGTATACTATGATTAAAAGTTCCCGATGGAAATTCAGTAATTCTCGGGAACACGAAGACTTTATACCCGAGATAATCTGATTATCTAATGAAGATTGAGTGGTTAGGTAAAATGAGCAATAATTCAATGTATTTTTTTAAATATTAAGCAAAATTTAGAGTTTAGAAGAACGAAATATTTTCAAATCGACGAAATGTACCTTGATAAAGGGATTAGCAAATTGTTATATTTAAGTCATATGCATTATGTAACACTGTAATGAAGTTTGAACATAGAATGAGTACCTAAAATCTATTATCTAACGTAACATAGTTCCTCTAAAAAACATTTCATTTTTAAACGCTGTCACCGATAAAATGTTTATTATCATTGAAATGGTTTTTTCAATTTTAGCATTTATAGGATATGAATATATGCATACGCTTATTATCACGAGGTCAAATGCTTAATTTAGGAACCGTAGGTCTCAAAGACGCCAAAGCAAAACTAACCTATGCCTTTCCTAACCCTAATCTGATCTATAAAACAAGCAATATTTTGGAAAAGGAAGATGCTTATTCTTCAAAATCCTTAATAAATATAGCGTTATTGTTCAAGGACCTAAAGAAATGGAGCATTTTTTCGAATAGGCCCGCTTTTATGAAGCTAGATTCCCACTCCACGGAAAAGACGACGGAAACCCGGCAGAAAGGGGTTCGACCGACGGAATTTCCGTTCGGTCTGGCGTAAGTTGTGTTCTATTTTTTCGGTCGTGTTCGGCGTTACGCCGGTGTCTCAGCCAATGAAATTATCCCACTGACAACGTCATAAATTTCAAGAGCGCACGCACACGCGAGATCGATTGATAGCCGCCATTTTTTGTGGTTGACCAAGGCTTATCGGAAGCATACCACCAAGAAAGAACAATAAAATTAACGGAAGTAAAAAGAGATAAGATGTTAATAAGGAAAATTATACTGAGGAAGCTAGAAAATATCCCTTCTAGTACGATCCAAGCGACAAGGGGACAAAGAGTGTGAAATAGATGTTGAGGAAACAACTCAAATCTGTCACGTGACCCAAAAATATCTACCGCCAAACTGGAAATTCAGTCGTAGTTACCAGTCGTCGGTAATCTAGCTTAATTACCAGTCGTCGGTAATCTAGAGGCAGCAGGTTAGTCCACTCTGCCCGACTGGGGAAGTGGATACTGAATGGCTTAGTGAAATCAAAACTGGTAACGGTTTTGTCAGAGCACATCGTAAGCGACGGCTCAAGTGCGGCGTACTCCCGAAAGAGCTTCGTATGGCTGTAATCCCAAAGTCTTGGAACCCAACAGCCACTAATGTTGAGCCTGTAGGCTCCCATGACAGCCTCCTCCTCAATGAAGAGATGAAGAGGAAGCATGTCAAGGAGCACCTCCAGGGAAGCAGTTGGGTCGATCTCATGGCCCCCGTAACACCAATGCAGGCAAGCCTCTGAAGCTTGCGCAGGGCAGCCTGCACCGTCTTAAGCCGGACCCTTGTCCACCAGACAAGTGCCCCGTAAGATGGTATGGGTCTGATGATCCCAGTATAGAGCCAGTGTACAGCCTTGGGGTTGAGGCCCCAAGTCTGGCCGACAGAGCTCCTGGTCCTCCAGAAGAGCATCTTGGCCTTCTTAATACACCTATCAAGATGCGGCTTCCATGTGAGTCTGCAATCAAAGGTCACCCCCAGGTATGTGCCCTTGTGAAGTGGTATCAGTGTGGGTTCTGCCTTGAGCAGACCCCTGCACCGTAGGTTTGGTAGTGTTAGAGTTGTTTTGATTTAATTTATCCATGGGAATCCCACGAGTAAGGGGGCAAGTAAAAGGTCACCACCCGGTAGTCCCCCACCCGGGTGGAAGGCTAGATACAACGGGGTGTCGCCCGGTGCCCCGAGGGGATCGTTAGCGATACCGAAGTTTTACTTCCCCAGTACCATGCAGCCCTCGGCACGATGCCTCAACACCTTGGCTTGGGAAGGGCGCGTATCCGCTTAGCCCACACAACGTAGTGGTTAACCAGCTCTCACCACCGAGGAGGTGTGATACTCCGCATCGATGAGGACCCAAGCTAGCGTGTGTGAAGTTAAAAACGCGAGCGGGAAGCCAAAGCAAGGGGGGGAAAAAGATACACCCCATCTAGCTTGCGTCCCCAACTTCGAGAGCTTAATTACCTGTCGTCGCTAATCTAGCTTAATTACCAGTCATCGGTAATCTAGCTTAATTACCAGTCCTCGGTAATCTAGCTTAATTTCCAGTCGTCGGTAATCTAGCTTAATTTCCAGTCGTCGGTAATCTAGCTTAATTACCAGTCGTAGGTATTCTAGCTTAATTACCAGTCGTAGGTATTCTAGCTTAATTACCAGTCGTAGGTATTCTAGCTTAATTACCAGTCGTAGGTATTCTAGCTTAATTACCAGTCGTAGGTATTCTAGCTTAATTACCAGTCGTCGGTAATCTAGCTTAATTACCAGTCGTCGGTAATCTAGCTTAATTACCAGTCGTCGGTAATCTAGCTTAATTACCAGTCGTCGTTAATCTAGCTTAATTACCAGTCGTCGCTAATCTAGCTTAATTACCAGTCATCGGTAATCTAGCTTAATTACCAGTCCTCGGTAATCTAGCTTAATTTCCAGTCGTCGGTAATCTAGCTTAATTACCAGTCGTAGGTATTCTAGCTTAATTACCAGTCGTCGGTAATCTAGCTTAATTACCAGTCGTCGGTAATCTAGCTTAATTACCAGTCGTAGGTATTCTAGCTTAATTACCAGTCGTAGGTATTCTAGCTTAATTACCAGTCGTCGGTAATCTAGCTTAATTACCAGTCGTCGGTAATCTAGCTTAATTACCAGTCGTCGGTAATCTAGCTTAATTACCAGTCGTCGGTAATCTAGCTTAATTACCAGTCGTCGCTAATCTAGCTTAATTACCAGTCGTCGGTAATCTAGCTTAATTACCAGTCGTCGGTAATCTAGCTTAATTACCAGTCGTCGGTAATCTAGTTTAATTACCTGTCGTCGCTAATCTAGCTTAATTACCAGTCCTCGGTAATCTAGCTTAATTACCAGTCCTCGGTAATCTAGCTTAATTACCAGTCCTCGGTAATCTAGCTTAATTACCAGTCCTCGGTAATCTAGCTTAATTACCAGTCCTCGGTAATCTAGCTTAATTACCAGTCGTCGGTAATCTAGCTTAATTTCCAGTCGTCGGTAATCTAGCTTAATTACCAGTCGTAGGTATTCTAGCTTAATTACCAGTCGTAGGTATTCTAGCTTAATTACCAGTCGTAGGTATTCTAGCTTAATTACCAGTCGTAGGTATTCTAGCTTAATTACCAGTCGTAGGTATTCTAGCTTAATTACCAGTCGTAGGTATTCTAGCTTAATTACCAGTCGTAGGTATTCTAGCTTAATTACCAGTCGTCGGTAATCTAGCTTAATTACCAGTCGTCGGTAATCTAGCTTAATTACCAGTCGTCGGTAATCTAGCTTAATTACCAGTCGTCGTTAATCTAGCTTAATTACCAGTCGTCGCTAATCTAGCTTAATTACCAGTCATCGGTAATCTAGCTTAATTACCAGTCCTCGGTAATCTAGCTTAATTTCCAGTCGTCGGTAATCTAGCTTAATTACCAGTCGTAGGTATTCTAGCTTAATTACCAGTCGTCGGTAATCTAGCTTAATTACCAGTCGTCGGTAATCTAGCTTAATTACCAGTCGTAGGTATTCTAGCTTAATTACCAGTCGTAGGTATTCTAGCTTAATTACCAGTCGTCGGTAATCTAGCTTAATTACCAGTCGTCGGTAATCTAGCTTAATTACCAGTCGTCGGTAATCTAGCTTAATTACCAGTCGTCGGTAATCTAGCTTAATTACCAGTCGTCGCTAATCTAGCTTAATTACCAGTCGTCGGTAATCTAGCTTAATTACCAGTCGTCGGTAATCTAGCTTAATTACCAGTCGTCGGTAATCTAGCTTAATTACCAGTCGTCGGTAATCTAGTTTAATTACCTGTCGTCGCTAATCTAGCTTAATTACCAGTCCTCGGTAATCTAGCTTAATTACCAGTCCTCGGTAATCTAGCTTAATTACCAGTCCTCGGTAATCTAGCTTAATTACCAGTCCTCGGTAATCTAGCTTAATTACCAGTCCTCGGTAATCTAGCTTAATTACCAGTCCTCGGTAATCTAGCTTAATTACCAGTCGTCGCTAATCTAGCTTAATTACCAGTCGTCGCTAATCTAGCTTAATTACCAGCTATTTGTCAAGGTGCGCAAATAGTGCACATTGTTTTAACACCATTATGGCACTATTTAGACACCACAATTTTTTACAGTGCATGGGCTTTTTAATTTAAGATAATGCATACTAGAGACAATGGCACAACAATAGAGGTTTGGATAGCGTTAAGAGAGTACCACGGAAAATGTACTCTATGCAGCAAGGTATTCCTACTAGATAGAACTAGAGTCAGTTGACTGAGTCAGCTTATATGGAAACACACCTCAACAACGTGGTAGATATTGCTCATCGGTTGAGAGAATTAGCGGAAAATTTTTAAGAAGTTGCCTTACTACTATGTAGTCTCCCGAAAAGTTATGGAACTAAATTGTTGCCTTAGAATCAAGAGATGAAGATGACTAATGCCGGACGCCCACTGAATAGTTTTTGCGCCTATATATTTCAATTAACGCAAGAGCGTGAGCCGCAAGAAAATTTCTCAGTGGGCATCTGGCTTTAACGTTACACTTTGTCACAGGAAAACCTCTTGACAAGTAGGGTCAGCTGCCCTAATTTGGAACGGTTATCCATGACATTGCGTTCACTGCCCTTGTACGTTTACAGTGAGTGGCACCGTGGCCAGTTATTTTAATTAAAATACCTAGGCCACAGTTCCAGTTTTAAAAAAATCCTAATTTCCAACACTGATCCATCTATCCTTCAAGCTTTTACAATCACCCATTGCATAGACCATGGACCAAGAATAGTAAAAGGACTAGGCAGGGTCGCGAAAAGGCGTCCAACGGAAAAAACGGCCACTAGTAGCGCGATCTATCGGCTCAATTTATCGGAAAGCGGAACTTCGTCACTCTTTGGGGTCAAATCACGTGGCTCAAAAATCCGGAAATTATAATTCCCACTTCAGCGCATGCGCGAGTGTGACAAGGCCTAAGAGCAGCTGAGCTGACTACTTCAGTCACTCTGTCAGACTGTCACGCTCAGCCGAGAAGTATCATACAAATTTAATTAAAAATAAAGTGAGTATTAACTTTTAATTTAAGATATTAAACGCTTGTAAACAATAAAAATTGTTTATTTTAGAATGTTTAGTCTTAATACCTTTTCAACTTTGGGGATTAAACATCATCCCCGTGTTATTGACGCAGGTGAGGTTCACATTTTAATTCGATTATCTCATCACAAAGCTTATTATCTAATTAGAAACCGCTTGTTTTCAACAGATTCAGAATCAGATAGCGCCTGTGATGATTTAATAGCAGCTCGTGACAAACTTTTTGATGACAATTTTATGGATGAAGACAATATGAAACCAGGGCCAAGTCAATGTAATGAAATTACCCCACCGAATGTGATAAAGAAGAAGAAGCTGCTTCACTGAAACAAACAAAACCAAAGAAGAAAACAGTGAAAAAAATTAAATGTGATAAAGAAGAAGAAGCTGCTTCACCGAAACAAACAAAACCAAAGAAGAAAACAGTGAAAAAAATTAAATGTGATAAAGAAGAAGAAGCTGCTTCACCGAAACAAACAAAACCAAAGAAGAAAACAGTGAAAAAAATTAAATGTGATAAAGAAGAAGAAGCTGCTTCACCGAAACAAACAAAACCAAAGAAGAAAACAGTGAAAAAAATTAAATGTGATAAAGAAGAAGAAGCTGCTTCACCGAAACAAACAAAACCAAAGAAGAAAACAGTGAAAAAAATTAAATGTGATAAAGAAGAAGAAGCTGCTTCACCGAAACAAACAAAACCAAAGAAGAAAACAGTGAAAAAAATTAAATGTGATAAAGAAGAAGAAGCTGCTTCACCGAAACAAACAAAACCAAAGAAGAAAACAGTGAAAAAAATTAAATGTGATAAAGAAGAAGAAGCTGCTTCACCGAAACAAACAAAACCAAAGAAGAAAACAGTGAAAAAAATTAAATGTGATAAAGAAGAAGAAGCTGCTATCAAAGTACCGAAGAGATTAAACGCCACAATCGTTGGTTTAGAGGACTATGTTTGATTATGTTGTTAATTATGCAATCGGAGCAGTACAAACTGCTATTGATGAAATGGAAGTGGAAGATAATAGTTCCACAGTTTTACTATGGGCGTTAAAATTAAAAAACAATGAAACTATATTTGCTCTAAAGTCGCATCTAAAGGAGCTATTCACCAAGACACCGGAAGAGCGATATGTTCAAAAAAGTGAAGACATAAAATCATCTCTAAGATTCATGAATGATATTTTGTCCACAATGTCAAGTGTAACTGTAAGTCTAGCCGGTACTTTATTTTAATACGTCTATACGAACCCCCAGAGATCTAATAGTAATAACTACTTTTGCAAATATAAACAGGAACCGCAAATATCTGATTTTCTAAAGACCAGAGCAGTCCATTTTTTCCTTATACACATCTTAGAAAAAGGTTTGAGGTTTGGTGAGGCTGCTCCTCAAGTTCCGCTGCACGATAAAAAAGGAAATGACGGAGCCTTATTCTACGTTGTGGGAACACTTTTGAGGTCCTTTCAAAAAACACAAGAAGGCTGTGCAATATTCAAAGCAATGTCCTGTGAAAAAGATGATAAGGATTGTGTAGTATGCCAAATTAATAAATGGACTGAGATGCAAGATCGGGGAGCCCTAATCTACGCAAGGAAAGATAGCTTCGAATTCTTCTCGAAAACTCAAAATATTATTACGGATCTGTTTTGTAAGAAAAATAAGCAGCAGATAGATAGGACGAGAAAAGTGAAAGATCTGATCATGAGGGACGAAGCTATTCAGTCACATTGGAAACAAATTTGTGATTCTTGTCATATTTCAAATGAGCTTCAAACAAAGTTGTTTGACAAAATGCTTTCTAAATTTATAAATACGGTGGCCAATGGACACGTAAAAAATGAAAAAGATGACATGAAGGAGGAACAACGTCATAAAAATGCTGAAGCTAGATCAAAGAAAGCTTTACGGCAACAACTTTCCGATATTAGCAACTGCGCCTCTAATAAAATGTGATTCCCCTCCCCCACTCTGTATTATTTATTATGTTCTGTTTGTTGTTAAATGAAAGTTCCTAAGTTAGGAGTGACAAAATGAAATTGCTTTTATTTTAAGCAGATTAAAAAATAAAATTTCATACAATGACTAAGATTCATAATTATAAAAACACATCTATTTACAATTCCTTCCCAAAGCTTTAATTTTTATATTCCCACTCTTAATTGCTACTAGTTTAGGACCATTAGTGCACACATGTTGGTAAGTTGGATTTTGTCCAGAACCACAGGCTTGTCTGTGTCTACTAAATTCATTTTCCAACGAATCTTGATTGAAGTTTTCTGACAATACAAACTTGGCGCCTTTAGAAAGCAACAAGTCGGGAAAACCAAAATATTACCTCTCCGTGTCGAGAAGATTATATAACCTTAAGTATCGAATGAAAAGGTCGACCTTTTTGCCCTCATCCTTTCCCGCGCTTTGCGCTTCCGCATTTCATCCTTACTCTCAACATTATCTTCCTCCATTTTACATACAAAAATCAAATACTCACAAAAATAAGTGGCAAAAACCTGCTGGCTCTTTACAACCACTTAATTTGACTTAATATCCAATTTCCAACAACAATAATATACCGGTAGTTTAATTGACAACCTACTAGCATCGAAATTCTCATTAAGAATGGCTCCCGCGGTAAAAAAACGGCAATTTTCAACTAGGTGGGCGTTATCTCATTAGATTTGAAAAATATCATTTGTCTTTTTTACCAATGCCTAACCGTTTGGATTTTTTAAAGCAATCTTGGCACCAAAAAATATTTTTGAATGAGGATAAAAAAGGTCTATCCTCTCGTAATTTTTAAAGCTTTTCTCATGATTACTCTATACAACAGTAACAAGGAGTATAAACCCATTAGTGGAAGCAGTATTTTTTCCCAAAACAATCTCGCTTATGTTTATGCAATGAATGAAATATATCACAATGCACGGGCCTTGATAGATATAGGAGGCAATGAAGGAAATATATCGCATGCACGGGCCTTGGTAGATATAGGAGGCAATGATAATCTCTCTCTTTGCACGAGAGGTTTATCTTTAATATTTAAATAAATATAATTATTTTTAATTATTTTAATCTTCAATAATTAACATTAATAATAGTTAAATCGTTTAAAATAAAGTTATAACTATTATCTTCTCAAACTTTGCTAATATTGACGTTTAAAGTGAAGGGTACCCCTCTTCCCGCTTTCTTCAAATTTTGGGGTATATATACGATTCGATTCCATTATAATAGTAAGGAAAAACCGCAAATGCGAAAACCTTCGGTAGCGTTCCTACCTTAGGGAGCGGCTAGACGTTTCTCGTAACCCTAGCTGATCGCCGCGTATATCCTAAAACCAAACGATGATAATGGAGTAGAAGCCAATGATACAGATTGGTGTCTATGTGGAATAGACGGAAGACCAGTGGATGGTGGTGTTAGTAGGCAGTGTAAGTGCAGACGGGTGTCAATGTGGGATTGACAAAGAACAGAAGATGGTGGTGAGTAGAAGTCAGTATGTACAGACTGGTGTCCACGTGGAATGGACGAAGACCAGAAGATGGCGGTGTTAGAAGCCAGTAAGAACAGACTGGTGTCCATGTGGGATGGACAAAGACCAGAAGATGGTGGTGTGAGAACTCAAGTAGAGGAGCCATTTCCGTGACTGTGAAAGCAGTTAGGAAATGGCGAACACGTTTGCTCCGATACGCAAACTGCGAACGCGGTCACGTGGGTGTAACAACAGACAGACACACAGACACACAGACAGACACACAGACACGGCCGTTACAGAACCTCTCCTGGACTACGTCACACGGAGAGATAAAAAGATGCCGAAACACAATGTTATATATGTGTTTTAGGGCCAAAATATTCCGTATTTCTTTTGAATTAATTGACTGCTACAAGAGGTTGGAAACGAAATCACTGTCTCTTACTTTTTGGGGTTTAAAAGATCGTAAGTGATTTCTTTTCCCAACCTCTTGTAGCTATCATTTAATTCAAGAAGAAATTTAGAAAAAATTGGCACTGAAACCCATTTTAGTTTTTTTAATAGTGTACATACGTTACTCGCTTTGCTTTACATTATCAATTTTAGTCTAAAAAATAGATTAAAAAGCCGTTGAAATCCATTTTTTAACTCTAATACTCGATAAGCCTAGGCTAATTATAAGCAGAGGATACGTATTTTTAAAGAGAGGCTCCAGACGTGATTTCCCAGATCTCCTTTCGAGACTTTGCAGCCACGCTATTGGTTGGAAAATAAAGCTCTAATTTCCTGCGAGAGGTGGCACTGGCGTAATGATTTTGGTTAATAGTCGTGACGTTCGCGGATCCCATTGCCATCTACATTATGGAAGCTAGCGTCCGAGACTCCTTTGTCATCTGCTCCTGGTATTACTCTTACGTAAAATATTAATAGACAGGCAAGGATTCATACCATTAAAGAAGGAGCGCAATATTATCCATATTTTCATTTCATATACAGAGGAAAGAAATTATTATGTTTCTGAGAGGAGGTTCCCATTTTTATTTTTGTTTCGAAAAATATATCGCAATGCACGGGCCTTGATAGATATAGGAGGCAATGAATGAAATATATTATCTAATGCACGGGCCTTGATAGACATAGGAGGCAATGAAGGAAATATATCACATGCACGGGCCTTGGTAGATATAGGAGGCAATGATAATCTCTCTCTTTGCACGAGAGGTTTATCTTTAATATTTAAATAAATATAATTATTTTTAATTATTTTAATCTTCAATAATTAACATTAATAATAGTTAAATCGTTTAAAATAAAGTTATACCTATTATCATCTCAAACTTTGCTAATATTGACGTTTAAAGTGACGGGTACCCCTCTTGCCCGCTTTTTTCAAATTTGGGGTATATATACGATTCGTTTCCATTATAATAGTAAGGAAAAAGCGCAATTGCGAAAACCTTTGGTGGAGATCCCACCTTAGGGAGGCTAGACGTTTCTCGTAACCCTAGCTGATCGCCGCGTATATCCTAAAACCAAACGATGATAATGGAGTAGAAGCCAATGATACAGATTGGTGTCTATGTGGAATAGACGGAAGACCAGTGGATGGTGGTGTTAGAAGCCAGTGTAAGTGCAGACTGGTGTCAATGTGGAATTGACAAAGAACAGAAGATGGTGGGTGGTGTTGGAAGGCAGAAAAATACCAGACTTCTGTTCATGTGGGATGGACGAAGACCAAACATGGTGGTGTTGAGAACTCAAGTATAGAGTAGCCAACGCAGAGAAATACAATTTTCCAAATTTCTGTGAACTGTCAATGCGGTCCGGAAATTGGGAACACGTTTGCTCCGATACGCAAACTGCGAACGCGGTCACGTGGGTGTAACAACGGACAGACAGACACACAGACAGACACACACACACACACACAGACAGACACGGCCGTTACAGAACCTCTCCTGGACTACGTCACACGGAGAGGTAAAAATGGAATAATTTCCACCATAGCTTTGTCTATAAAAATATCATTTGAACCAATATAATTATTTTTCATTAATAATATTAGGCAGGGTTACCACAGGTCAGGCTATACCTGAAAAGTCTGGCATTAGGCCAAAAAAGTCAGTGAATTTGAATCTTAAAATTCCTTGGCAACCCTGTTAAGTTTTTAGTTTTAAACCCTCACTTGTCTGTTTTAATCCTGATAATGTCTCCTGACTCAGTAACATCTTCTTTCTGGCCTCATTTGAGAAAGGTTTTCCTTCGAATGTTTTTCTTTGACGCACATCCTCTTCCCAGTCAGTGAGGTATTGCATGAAGTCTTCTCTGAGCCACTGTAAGAAATGAAAATGCTCAACTATGATTTCATTTCATATTAGAATTATTTCTTGTAAAGTATCCTTCTTTAAAATTGGTAACATTCATGCAGTCGAACCACTGGTTGAATGTTCTGAGGAATAGCGTTGTTTCGGACACAGATGCACCAAACTCCTCCTCAACTGCATTCGCAACTGAACCACTAAGTACTTGAGTAGCAAGTTTTACTTTCATCTTAGCCTGAGGCGTAGGGTACACATGATCATCAGTTAATTTGTAAGCTTTTCGTAACGTTGACCTACTCCGTTCCACTTCAAACAATTTGATAATTGTAGTCCAAACCAAATCCTGGCCATTTTTATACATTAACCTAAAGCGACAACCATCTCGGCTGTTTAGAAGGCAGTTTCGCACCGTTTTTAATTTTACACGGAATTTTAATTCCGGTAAAATTTAAGAAAGGGCACCAAACCCCTGTCCCTGTCCCTGTGCCGGACGCGTCCGCGAAACGAACGCTTACGATGAGAGAGAGAGGGAAACCGGTCGCGTCCGCGAAACGTACGCTTACGATGAGAGAGAGAGAGATCGCTAGCGGGCTAGCGTACGCGGTGGCGATACGAAGCTCCGCGTAGAGAGAGAACTGCCTGCCTGGTATATTAGTGAGAGGGGGAAGAGGGAGAGGGGGCATCCCGCTCGGAGAGAGAGGAAAGAAAGGTAGTTTAAATCTCGTGGGCTTTTTTGAGTGAAGGGAAACAAGATGATAATTTTCGTGCACTACTGCACTTTGTGCGCGTGATACATCAGAGATTATGCTGGATGGTTAGGTTAGGTTTCGTAAAATAGAGGGACGCTTTACGGTCATAGTGATTTCTGGTTTAGGGATCCAGGATTTTGTTTAAATCAGAGCTGTGCTAATTAATTAGTTAGCTAATTGAATTTCTAATTAATTAGCAACATTTACTAATTGAAAATGGTAATTGAATTTTAATTACCTTAGTGCTAATTGAGAAGTAATTCTAATTAATTAGTATGAATAGGAAAGGTAATTATCTAATTAAAATTTAATTAGATTTAGGATTAACTAATTAGCCAATTGGATTTCCAATTAATCTTTTAATTTAGTGAAAACTAAAAATCGAGGAATTAACTCTTGATTAATCTATTTGAATATGAAAACGGCCTTATTATATCGACGAGGAAACCTTAGTGCTACTCTAAACGTGAGAGAATAATAGTACTAGTAGAAAATTTCGTAAATCGTAACTGTCCCATTTCGAAATTTCGACTTTTTTTCCTACTCGAATTTATAGCAGTGCCCATGGATTTACTACTCATGGTCCATTATAGGAACTGTGGCAAGAAAATGAAGAAATGAGACAAATTTTAACATGACGGAAGGCTCGAGGCTTGTCTCATTTTTCGTGAATAATTCACGGCTTCCGTACCCGTTTTTCAATGGCATTAAAACATTAAATTTTGCTTCACCAAAGTACTAAATCCATGGAAACTTTTAAACTTTTATGTTTAATTATTGTTTCTTTTTTTCCTTAATTAGACAAGTAATTAATTAGAAATTAGTAATTCTAATTAATTAGTTTGATAAATAAATGGCTAATTTCTAATTAAATTTAATTAGTTTCTATGTCTAATTGCTAATTGGCTAATTAATTACTTCATAAAAATTAACCTAATTGCTAATTCTAATTCAATTAGTAGTCAGCTAATTAGCACAGCTCTGGTTTAAATACATTATTTGATTCGTATGGTTTTTAAAAATTATACTTTAGTGGGGTGCACAATTTAGTTTCATTAATATTATTTGAAATGTGACGTTATTAGAAATTAAAGGGATACACGATTGTGTTTCAGAAATGTTTTTAGTTGTACGATTTATTGGAGATCAACTATACGGGGGGTCACGTGAGCCGTGTAAAATTACTATTAAGGCCCAGCCCTTGGGCCATCTTGTTATTAAATGCGGAGGATCAAAAATTAAATATATGTAGCGCTCCTCATCCATAGCATGTACATTAATGCAGCGATGAGAACCATCTGCACCTTGGTGTTTGGTAAACACTTTTCTATTTGTAGAAGCACCATCTCCAATAACTGATATCATTCTAAATCCTTTTAGCTCCATAAGAGCTATACATCGCCAAACTAGGAAATGTAGTTCATCACCACATAAGCAGTGAGTAGGAAAATGTGCCAAAGCAAATTTCAGATTCGTTGTAGCACCCCTAACCATGAAAACCAACGCATGAGTTGCAACAAGTTTAACTTTAGTATGAAATAAATCGTTTTCAATTGCTGCCATTTTATCGAAGGGATCCGTAACATTTGTATAGCCGATTAAATCACCCGTCTTCTTACTATCTCATCAATGAGCATGGAGAAGTATTTTTGATAATCCGCAAGTGACGTGATGTTGGCGTGTTGTGCTAGTTTAATAAACATTGCTGGTTGAAAACTTGGCTTTCGACCTTCATCACCCGTGTTCCGCAACAAAGTTTTATAGCTAGGTAAGTGGAGGATTCCAGAAGAATTCGAGGGATTTATAGAGACCTGGTGATTTATGGTACATAAAAAGACACCACTGAATCACCAGTGGATGCCATCTCCTCATTTTTTTACTATTCAACTGGCTCATTTTCAATTGAGTACATAAGAAAAGTTTAGGGAACTCAACTTTTTCTTCGTCTAATCCTTTGTGGATGACATCTTTGAGCCATTCTTCTCCTTTAGGGCTGACAGTCTCTCCAATCTTCATGATCAATTTACCAATTTTTTTCTCCCTCCGATTAAGTTTTCTTTTCAGCTTTATTTCCTTTGATTTACTATTTTTAAGTTCGCGGATAATTTCAGACTGGCTTAGGCTTTTGAAAGAAGAAATTCTATCTTTCTGCTTTTTTCTCCAAAAAATCTCGCCACGGAAATTTTCATTTGCGAAAGTAGGCAGCATTTTTTATGACGGATCGCATCCGTAAACCAACAAAATTTGCCATTAGGAACAACTTTTTCCTTGAAAATATTTTTGTATACTTCATCACGACTTCCTTGGCAGACTTTTAGAGAAGAAAGTTTATCCAATAATTTGGTGAAATCATCTAGACACGATAATTTGATTACTAAGTTTGGTAGTAAAGTGTGCTCTTTTATAGTTTCATTCAGAATTTGAAGAGATAAGTCCAACTCTTGACTAATAGTTATTAAAATTATAACCCCACCGGTATTATAATTGATTTTTCATATTTTCAAACCCTCGTCAATTTCCGCAATGGACCACTCTTTGGGAAAGTCGTATAAGGAAAACAGATTCCTGAGTTTTTGGTTTGATAAATATGAACCCGGAATCTTCAGAATTTGCCTTGGATTAGCTGTAATATCAACTGGTGACGATGAGTTAGGTTTAGAGCCTTCAATTCCTTCATCGATCAAACCACTTGTTGATGTTGTTACATTATCATGATTGAGAAGAGATTGTGGTTTGGGTAAAGGGCTGGCCACAGAGTGTGTTTTCTTTACAGCACGGCTTATTTCCAATTCCAATTCCTTTTGTCCATCAACATTGGAATTCTCAATAAAATCAGAATTGTTTGAGTGTTGTGAGAATTGAAGATTTAAAATTGCGCGGTCTTATCGATCAAATGAACTTGATAGACGTGTCGACATCTATGTAAAAATATGTCAAGATACGCACTGCATTGTTGTACTTTTTTTTGTTACTTGTTAATCATTAAATAGAACTAGACGACTTAGCTCGCCTTAATCTAGCGTTGGTTATTTAATTATAAAAGGTTATGGGTCCTGCATACTTTCCACTGCGCGCGTAATAGTAGTTTTAAGAAATTACCGCGTTTGTAAAGTGTAAGAGAAGAAAACGCAGGTTAGTGAAGAAGTATACCTACGAAAACATTAGATAGCCAAGGTTTAAGTGAAGAATCGATATTAGAAAAGAAGATGATATCGCATTGCTAGCTAAGTTGGTAACACGACAGCAAAAGAAGTAAACCTATGAAAACGTTAGATAGCCAAGGCTTAAGTGAAGAATCGATATTAGAGAAGAAGATAATATCGCCTTGCTAGTAAAGTTGGTAACACGACAGCAGAAGAACAAAATGGGTGACGAATATAAGGTAGACAAGCTAAACAACGATAACTATCGCTATTGGTCGATGCGAGCGCAAGGATTGTTGGAAGTAAAGGGTTGCTGGGAGGCAGTGGTTCCAGGATATGCAGAAGAAGACCCACTGACCAACGACATGAAAGAAAACAACCATAAAGCAAAGTCTATTATATACATGATAGTTAACAACGATAGTTTAGATGATATAGCTGATTGCCAGTTTGCAAGTGAAATCGGGGACACATTAGAACGGATTCATACCAAATATGACACCTGGCATGGACTCTTATTATTGAAAGAGTTCATACTCACAGATAAGAAACCAACTGACTCGATAGGGGAATATCTGACGAAACGGAATGCCTTATACCATAAAGTAAGGAATGCCGGATTCAAATTTGAAGAAGCTGTACTTGCTGGATTAACAGTCCTAGGATTACCGAAAGAATATGAATTCCTATCCAGAAGTTTACTCTTGGACAACGAGGATTTAACGATGACGTCGTTGAAGGCAAAATTGTCTGAAGAAGAAAGAAGAATAGGATTCACACGAAACGATCCATCTGTTGAAAGCCACACAGCTCTTAAAGTTCAAACAGGAAACCCAAGAGGAAGAGGACGAGGTAGAGAACATTTTAAGAATGATTGGCGTAAAGATGCATCTAGGGAGCAAGTTCAAGAAAGGCAAAACAGTAGAGTTAGAAAAGACTCAGAAGCTCGCAAAGATAAAATCATTCAACGGGGAGAAGCAAGACCTTATGTCAATAGAAGATGTTACATATGCTTAGAGTTTGGGCATTTGGCAAAGGATTGTCAGGGAGAAGGTGATAATAAAAGCAAACTCACCATGAAAACAACAACCGTGAAACATCTGGCGGCGATGGCCGTAACTGCTGAAACCGATACGATTGGGCAAAGAAACGAGAAGCGAGGCAAATCGTGCATAAGACAAACTGCTCTTCTAGCCGCTAGGCAATCACATAAAGTGTCCAATGGGATTTGGGTAATGGACAGTGGAGCCACGGAACATATGACGTCAGATAAAGAAAAATTTGTAACGTTTGAAGATTGCCAGACGGAAGTCGAAGTAGCAGGGGGAGGAATATTAATGGCCGAAGGTCAAGGAAACGTGCTGATCCACTTAAGTGAAGATTGTGGCGGATGGACCCTTACCTTGACCAAGTCACTTTATGTTCCATTACTAGAAGGCAATTTACTCTCAGCGTCACAAATGACTGATAAAAACTTGGAAATTACACTTTCACAAGAAATGGCGGAAGTTAAGAGAGATGGACAGGTAGTCGCTAAAGGATTGAGAGAAGGCAAATTATACTATTTCCGCGAAGATGATGTAAGAGTAAGAAGTAACGCATCGCACACATTTGCTAAAGAGACAGTAGAACTGATGTCGAAAGCTGAAGACTTGTGGCACCGAAGATTAGGGCATTTACATATAGCTGCTGTAAAACAGATGCCTAAACCAGATGGTCCAAACATCACAATCGAGGAAGAAACGATTAGTAATAATTGTGAAACATGCATGACAGGGAAACTGAAGACTAAACCATTTCCTACGAAGAGTTTGACCAGAGAGAAAGAACCATTGGGTCTGATACACTCAGATGTGGTTGGCCCCATCACCCCTACATCAAAAGGAGGAAGTCGCTACTTTGTGACCTTTATTGACGATCATTCAAGGTACACGGAAGTCCACATGATGCGAAGGAAGGGCGAAGTTCAAGAGAAATTTGAACTTTATAAGAAAAGAGTTGAAAACTATGTTGGAACGAAAATCAAAGCACTTCGAAGCGATAATGGAGGGGAATATACAAGCCATTCTTTTAAAGAACTTCTCGCGCATCATGGCATAGATCGACAGCTAACGATTCCGGGAACGCCCCAACAAAATGGCGTGGCTGAGCGTGCAAACCAGACGATTTTAGATACTGCTAGATGTATGTTACTCGAATCTAAACTACCCACGAACTTTTGGGCTGACGCCGTGAATACAGCCGCATATGTTCGAAACAGATGTCCTACAAAAGCGAATGATGGTAAAACACCCTTGGAATTGTGGAAGAAGAAAACTATGGATATCTCACACTTAAAGGTATTTGGATGCCGAGCTTGGGCAAATAATAAAAGAAGAAGTAGCAAATTCTCGCCCAAGGGACTAGCCTGTATCTTTATTGGATATGACGCACAAGCAAAAGCTTATCGATTATGGAACCCAGACAGCGACGAAGTCTTCATAAGTAGAGACGTTATATTTGAAGAGAAGCTATTTCCGTTCAAAGACAACTTTGAAGAAGCAGAGGAACAAAATTTGTCACATGAAAAGATGATTTGGCAAACAATGAAGATTGAAACAGAGTTGGATAACATAATGCCGGAAAAAGAAACACCAGATGTAGAAAACAACGTCGAAACCATAGAAGTTGCAGTTGAAGATGATACTGCGGATATTCGAAGCGAAAATACTGCTAGTGAAAGCGATGAAAGCACAAATTTAGAGGGAGATCCACGAGAACAACTGGAACTAGAAGAGAACGACGTACCAACAAACGTGGAAAGAGCATCATCGCAACAAGAAGAAAATACTTCTTCCGAATCACAGATAATACAACGCACTCGAGTTGGACGAACAATCAAACCACCTATATGGATGAAGGACTACGTGGATAACACCAATGATAAATCATCATGCAATTACGTTTTCAATGAGCAAGACAAGAGCATAGACCCACAAACCACCAAAGAAGCCTTGAATTCCAAGAGTAGAGAAGAATGGAAGGAAGCTATGAAAGAAGAAATTGAAAATATGCTACGAAACGACACGTTTCAACTCGTGGGTAAGCCGAAATACAAGAAAGTCATTAGAGCCAAATGGGTTTTTAAAACAAAACATGACGAACAAGGGAATCCTGCAAGATACAGAGCGAGACTGGTAGCGTTAGGGAATACGCAAAGACCAGGATTAGATGTTGATGACACATACTCGCCTGTCGTTCAAATGAAGTCAACGAGAATCTTATTCGCGATAGCAATAGAAAAGAACTGGGATATTCATCATTTGGATGTCACCGCAGCGTATTTGAATGCTGACATAGACGATGAAATATACATGGAAGTCCCCGAGTATTTTAAGGAGTTAATTGAGGAATTAAAGGGAGAATTTCCAAATCTACCGAACGTAAAGGATTTTGAAAACAAATACTATGTTTGGCTACTAAACAAAAGTATTTACGGACTACGACAATCAGGAAGACTAAGGAATCACTGCCAACTCTAATACTAGGCCTTGAAATGTACGATAGAAGCATTTTTTATGTGACATTTTGAATTTGCGCTTAGTAACCGTTAGATGGCTCTTTTCTGAGGCGAATTTTCGCGATGACGAAAGTAAATTCGTACTGCGCAGTCTCGCATGACGTCACGTCTTTCGCTTATGGCGGACCAGGGTGGGAAATAAGGCTTTTTTTAAACTTCTAAATAGCCTGGTCCATGACCATTGACTAGGGCACATCGTCTGCTAAACTAGAGAAGTGGATAAATAAAATATTGGTGATAAAGTCTGTGTCCGAATTCAGCTGCCAAAGAAATCTCCTCCTACCTTTCCAAGCGCGCTCATTGGTCAATCCAAATCAAACTTAAGGAATTTCATTGGCAGTGGCAGTTTTTGGGAAAAACTTAAGGGCTGTGATAGGTTGAAATTTCCATGCAGACGCCATTGACACGTGTCAAAACGTACACCAAATTTAAACTAGTATTTTTCGAACTCGGAAACCGTTCAGCATCATGAACCAGTTTATTGACCGGTTTTTTGCTTTCTTTTTCGAGCCGAACTTAGCTAACAATTTCCCATAGTTTTGAATTTGCCGCCAGTTTAAAACCTCGGAAAAGCGACATCTAGCGCCATTTGTGAAATCCTAACTGCCACCCCCCTTTTATTCCTATCGCAAGCCTAGTATTAGAGAAGGCAGTGATGGAATCAATGTCTTGATAAATTTCTCAAGAAACAAGGACTCAAGCGTTCACGCGCTGATCCATGCGTCTATTTTTGCAAAGGAAGAGAACTTATCGTAACGACATACGTGGATGATTTGGTATTGTTTGGAAAATCGGCAGAAATAACACGATTAAAGAAAGCTGCAAGAAAACATTTTGAAATTAAAGACCTGGGAGACATTCATCATATTCTTTCCATACGGGTAAAAAGAACGGAGGACTCAATATCCTTGGATCAATCTTTGTATAGCAGCGAACTAGTTAAAGAAATGGGTATGGACACTTCGAAAAGTGTAACAACGCCTCTTTGCTTGGGCACCAAGTATAAAAGTTGCGAAGAAGGTGAAGAGCTAGATGAAAAACAGAGCCAGAAGTATAGACGTGTGATAGGCGGTCTGTTATATTTAGCAACACATACCCGACCCGATTTAGCGTTTGCCGCCACTTATTTGAGTCAGTTCTGTAAAAAGCCGTCCAAAGAACATTATTCTGGCATGCAGCATGCGTTACGTTATTTGAATGCCACTAAACACTTCGCATTAGAATTTAAGAAAACTGGAAAACAGCTAGGCGTCTACACGGATGCTGATTGGGGATCGGACATGGTTGATCGTAGATCGTTCAGTGGAAATGTGCTGATACTAGGAGGGGCAGCTGTCAGCTGGACATATCGAAAGCAGCGCTGTACTGCACTTAACACAGTTGAATCAGAGTTCATTGCACTGACCGAAGCAGCGAAAGAGTGTATGTGGAGTCAACATTTCTTAGACGAAATAGGGATGAACGAATTTAATACCAAAGCAACAACCATAAAGATAGATAACCAAGGAACGATGAAAATGGCTGAGAATCCAACAATCTCCGATAGATCAAAGCATATCGAACTAAGATATTTTTTGTGAGAGAACTACTTGAAGATGGGAAGCTCAAACTCACGTACGTCAGATCAGAGGACAACGTAGCTGATCAATTCACCAAGATAATACCCAGCCCAAAACAAAAGCAGCATTTAAAATCGATGGGGATCAAAGATCCAGGAGGGGTGTGAGAATTGAAGATTTAAAATTGCGCGGTCTTATCGATCAAATGAACTTTATAGACGTGGCGACATCTATGTAAAAATATGTCAAGATACGCACACTGCATTGTTGTACTTTTTTTGTTACTTGTTATTCATTAAATAGAACTAGACGACTTAGCTCGCCCAGGGATAGATAGACTTTTTTAAGACGGAATGGGTAACAGGGTTATTCGGGTGCGCGTCCTAGTCCACGACCCCCTTACCCGTGACGGAGGGGTATGAAAGAAGAGGCGGGTCTTATTTTTGTTATGGCGTTGTATGTATATCCGGGTCAAGTAAACGTCGTCTGCCCCGTCGTCTGAAAAGTTGGAATGGGCTCGGATTGTAATTTTTGAAATAACATTGTTTAAAAATGGAAGATACAGAAGACATAGGGCTTGCAACTGAAAAAGAACGGGGAAGACCCAAGAAAATTAAAAGTGAGTAAGAATTGAGTAAAAGTCTTCATAGCACGAACAGGTTTTAACCAAACACTAAGCTCACAAAACTCCTGACCATTCACTAAGCCTTGGTTAACTTCATCAAATTCGTTTACAAAATCATGAGGATAGTAGAAATGATTGGCTTAAGAAAGAATTAGCGAACACTTTTCACCTTTACAGATGTACTCCAAATCCAAAACACCGGCACCAAATTCACTAACTACCTTCTTAATTACTATTAAAAACAATTCCCGAATAATTACAGGCCCCTCGCATTTAGACGGCTCCATTTTGAACCCCTGTGAATACGCTTATCTGTACAACCATAGCCCACTCGATCCGTGCTCTATAGCTATAGCGCGAGCAGCTTGCGTCGTGACGCGCGTGATCGAGTGGGCTATGGTACAACGCAAGAGGGGGTTGTAGTCATGGCGACAGAGGTAAACAGGAATTACGTATTTTTGGCCCTCCTTGTCAGCAACGTCACCAATACGTAGTTTTAGTGAGCCAATAAGATAATTTAATTTTTTGGTTAAGTGTTGAAGGAAGGGACTATATACTCGTCTATGAGTCGGACTGAAGTAAAGGCCAAACATTGTTTATTCCGTCTTAAAAAAGTCTATCTATCCCTGGCTCGCCTTAATCTAGCGTTGGTTATCTAATTATAACAAGTGTATCTTCATAACTCACTGCTAATACTGTTCTATCGCAAAGAAAATCTGAAGCCTGCGTATTCAACGTTTGACTTGAAACTGGAGTCATGAATATTGATTTTCTGGGTAGAGATTTTTTTTCAGTTGCAACAGGTGTTTTATTTAAAATATTTGAACTGTTAGTTGGACATGCTTCCGAAGTCATGAGCAGAGAATCTGGGGTCCCCGTGTCCATAATAGGTGTTTTAGTGACTGATGACGATCTCAATGGGGTTGTCAAGATAGAAACTGAAGGTTTCATAATTGTCAAAGCTTTTAAAATGTAATAAAGACATATCAGTAACAAATTATGTTGAGAGTCAATAAAATATTTAATACTCACCAGGAGCCTGAGTTCTTGGATTTAGCCAGTCTTGGGTTTTAAAAAATTCATCCCTCAAATGCTTGCAGCAGATGAATGTATGATACTTCACATCACTAACATTAAACCCTGGCCTAAATTTAGCCAGCCAATCCACCCATTGTTTGCATAGCAAAGGCTTAGTTTTTAGTTTAGGAAACGCTATGAACTCAACACCTTTCATGTACGGTTTATAAAAGTAGCGACTATCACTATTGCAGTTAGGTAAAGCGCAGAGCTTGTTTTTAACCATCTTGAAAAATTTAAATACTAAACTTTACCCTTTCCTGTACCGTTTAACTATTTTTGGTTTGGGATTAAACAAGATAAATTCGGGATTCGGAAAACCGCCATATTTAAAAGGCAATACTCTGAAATACGGCCAACCGAGATCGCGCAAAGTTGGCCGTAGCCGGAAATGCTTGACCCCAATTCCGGTTTCTCCCCTATTTTAACCCCCACTGATATAGGAAGGCTGTTTTTTTAGAAAGACGAAATCGTTTGCGCGTAGAAGCTTGCGACTGCCTAGTCCTCTTACTATTCTTTGCCCATGCATAGACTCACTCAATAGTCTGCCTAAGCATGGATTTATAATAGAAGCTTACGCTTCCTTGATATTTCACTCACCTTAAAACGCGCACAACATTTATTCGTCGTCTGAAATAGTACCAGCCTGGCAAGCGCGTTTGTGACGTAGAATTTGAGGCAAATTCAGAGGGGGGTTGAAGTTTTTCACGTGATCGAGTAGTAATTTTTAATAGCGCACGCGAAATTATTTTTAGAAAAGCGCGCGCGCGCGCACGCGCGCCGAAAGAAAAAGTTTGCCTCAATTTCTACGTCATCAGACCCCCAGTCCCCACCCGCGCGAATTTTTATGACATAAATGCGTTTAAAATCAAAATGCCCTACTGAAGGCTACAGTGAAATATCCATGAAGCGTAAGCTTCTATTATAAATCCATGGCCTAAGTAAGGCAACTTAAGCCTTGGTCGAAACTAACATCTAAAATATAAATTAAAAAGGTATCTTAAGTATAGAATTTCAACCGAGACACATAATTAAACGAAAATTAGACCCGCCAGAGAAATTTTAAAAAATATAGTGTTATATTTATTGAAAAATATCAAGTTAAAGTTTCAAAGCGGTGAAATGGCAAATTAGCGTCGTCTACTGTAGAGTAATGAACAACTAGCGTCGTCTGCTGTAGAATAATCTTTTGAGGTACTTACATTTTTAATTAAATTAACATACTTAGACTTAATTAATTTTGATGAAACTTGAAAAAGGCACACCTTGAATAGTTACTTGTTAATTTGAAAGTATTCCGAAACGTAACTTCGCTTTAATTTTTAAATGATTCGATGTGCAGGAGCACCAAAAACCCCATGTTATTCCTAAGGGGAAAATCGGCGAAAATCTGTGAATTTTCATTTAACATTACGGGAGGGTGTGGGATCTTATCTAGAAGGGCCTTGTAAATGTTTATTTGTAGTATTCATTTGGTGTTCGGGTCAGACGACCCATTAGCATATCTGACGGCTCAAGAAGGAAGTAATGGGGATTCAGGCAAGTAAATTCTTTATAATTTGTATGTGTCTTTCCTAGGGTTCTAAATCGGTAAATTACCATGGTAATTTACACGGTAATTTACCACGGTAACTGTAATTTACGATTTTCTCGGGTAAATTACGAAAACGGTAATTACCCTGGTAATTACCGTGGTAATTTACGCTGGTAAATTACCACAATGGTAATTTACCACCGAATTCTCATTTCTTTCTTTTGGAAAATGGTCTAAAAGCTCCATATTTTGCTCTACCGGCGCAGGCGCACTTATTTCTTCTCATGGGACATGAGTAAGTCATACCAGAGGTCGTACAAAGTCGAACGGCAAGCGTGTAAAAAATTTGATCAAGAAAATGAAATTTTATTTTCTTGTCTATTCTTGTTGTCGAGTTCCTTTGCGTCAGCTAGAAACCATGTAGTTGTTTGAATTTACTAGAGATGGGCAGATACCGATACCAATATCGGTACTGATATTTGGCTATACCGATATATCGGTATCGGTTTAAACTGGTATCGGCCTGTCTCTAGAATTTGGTTCTAAAGCCATAAATAGCAATAATTCGCAAAATAGGTAAGAAGAAAAAAATGTATGTTTCGGTTCAAAAGTATTTTGAGCTACAAACATCCAAACTCGGTGTTAAATAATGCACGATACTATATGCTATAAAAAGTATAGCTATGTTCAAGTGATATTTTTCATTATTTAGCTTATAAACGATCAATATAATTTATTTTTGAATTTTCGTAAATTACCATGAACGGTAATTTACGCGGTAAATTACGGCGTAATTTACCATTTTCCAAAATTACCGTAATTTTCGAACCCTAGTCTTTCCGCCATGCCGTTTGATTCTGGAAAGTGTGGACTTGATGTGGCATGCTCTACATCCCATTTAATAAGAAATTGGGAAAAGTCGAAATAATTGAATGGTGGCTCATTGTCCGAAATAACTCTTTGTACCGTTCCATACCGTGAAAAATCAGGTTTCATTGCTTTTAAAACGGATTTGTAATCTATTGTGAGCAATTCATCGATTTCAATAAACTTTGAATAGTAATCCACGCATAACAACTTTAGTTTTTGATCTTGATGAAAGAGATCCGATCCTACAATTTCCCATGGTCTGCTTGGTACTGGATGTGGTATACTGGTAGTCTTAATTAGTGTTCGTACGGGGTAAAAATTTAATACTGGTCGGGGTCGGGGTCGGGGGCAGGTTATCCCCGAAAAAAACAAGTCGGGGTCGGGGTCGGGGTAAGACATCGCATGCTGAAAAATTTTGGAGAAATGATAAAAAATTGTTAAATTTCTGGGTGTTTGGAAAGAAGCTTTATTTTCGTATCGCACTTAGCTAGTGACTCTTAGCTAGTAGGCAAGAAACTGTTAAAAAGCCCAATAAATTCCGACTTTCCGAGCTACGCAGCTACGATTCCCACGAAAGACCACTGCCATTACAAAAGACGGGAGAGGGCCGCCGATCCACGAGAGGGAGGATGGTGAACTTTGGAATTTTGGTGACTGTTTTTACTGTCTTTTGTTTGTTGTTAGTTACCCCCTTGCCCTTTTTTTCATAAAGGAGAAGCGGAGCACTTATTTGAGACCAATGAGATGATTGTTTTTGGCGCAGGACAAAAAATAATTTGCTAAAAATAACCTAACCAAAATCTAACCCCGGAAAAAACCCCGACTACATTTTAAATGTTAGGTACCGGGGTCGGAGGAAAAAGTCGGGGATCCCCGGTTTTCGGGGTCGGGGTCCCCGTACGAACACTAGTCTTATTGTTTGCTCTATCCTGGGTGCAACAAACTTGACATAATTGGACGTACCTTTTTAGATCAGAGGTCATTCCGGGCCAGTGAACGTGAATTTTGTCTTTCCTAACACACGAGTTGATGCCCTGATGGGGCTCCGTGGAGTGGAGTTGCGCCATGATCTCTTTCCTAAGAATTTTTGGTATGAGAAGTCTATAACCTCTGTAGAGTAGATCTCCTTCTACGTGAATTTCATCTTTTATCGGCCAATATTGCCGTAATTCCGGTCTAAGAGTTGCTTGGTGCTTTGGCCATCCCTCCTTGACATATTGCAAAATGCCTTTGGTCTCTTCATCCGTGATTGTGGCGAGTTTAAACTCGTTCAGCTTTTTGGTGGATAACACCGTCGATGAGTGGAGGGTGGCGGTCGGACCTTTCAGCTCTTCCAGGTGTACGTCGTTGGTTGAGGATGGTGAGCGCGACTGTGCATCCGCAATGTGCATCTGGGGTTCTGGGACATATGTTAACTGGACGCAAAACAAGTCTCTGTAGATGAGGAGATAGTACATTAAGCGGTTTGTAACGATGGCGATCAATGGGTTGTAATCAGTTTCAACCATTGACTTGGTTCCAAACGAGATGGTAAAATTAGTAATGGAAGTGTTCCACTGCGTAAACTACTGCTAACAGTTCCTTTTCGATTTGCGCATATAGTTGTTGGGTTTTAGCCAAAGAGGTAGAGGCGTATTGTATAGGTAGTCTATCTTGCAATAGGACGGCGCCAATTCCGTATTGGCTGGCATCGACAGAAACGACATTTGGTTTAGTCGGATCATAAAACGCGAGAACTGGGGCCTGCATAATATCATCCTTTAGCTTTGTGCACATGTCTATGGAATATTTTTGTGTACAGGTCTATGGAATATTTTTCTGCACTGGTCTATGGAATCGTTTTGTGCTAATGGGTATGGAATCGTTTTGTGCAAATGGGTATGGAATCGTTTTCTGCAAATGGGTATGGAATCGTTTTCTGCAAATGGGTATGGAATCGTTTTCTGCAAATGGGTATGGAATCGTTTTCTGCAAATAGCTATGGAATCGTTTTGCGCAAATGGGTATGGAATCGTTTTGTACAAATGGGTATGGAATCGTTTTCTGCAAATGGGTATGGAATCGTTTTCTGCAAATGGGTATGGAATCGTTTTCTGCAAATAGCTATGGAATCGTTTTGCGCAAATGGGTATGGAATCGTTTTGCGCAAATGGGTATGGAATCGTTTTGTGCAAATGGGTATGGAATCGTATTGTGCAAATGGGTATGGAATCGTTTTGTGCAAATGGGTATGGAATCGTTTTGTGCAAATGGGTATGGAATCGTTTTGTACAGAGGTCTATGACTTCTGTTTGTGAACAAATCTAAGACTTCTGTTTGTGCACTAGTCTATGGAATCTGATGTGCACATGTCCATGACATCACTTTTTGCGCAATTCTATGATGTATTTTTTGCGCAAGTCTATGACATCTGTTTGTGCACAACTCCGTGACTTCCGTTTGTGTACAAGTCTCCGGAATCTGTTTGTGCACATGTCTACGGTATCTGTTTTTGCAAAGGTCTAAGGTATATTTATGTGCACAGGCCTACTGAATTGGTTTGTGCAGAGGCATAAGGAATCCGTTTTTGCAAAAGCCACTGCTTCTGTTTTTGCACAGGTCTAAAGAAAATTTTTCTGCAAACGGATACGGGATATTTTTGTGCAAATGAATAATGAGTATTTTTGTGCACTGGTGTACGAGATATTCTAGTGCATATTTTTGAGCATAGGGGTATGGAATATTTTCGTGTACAGGTATATGACATCTCTTTTTGCACAAGTTTATGACATCTGTTTGTGCGTAAGTCTATGACATCAGTGTGTGCTCAATTCTATGACATATGTTTTCACAAGTCTATGGTATCTGTATGTGTACAGCTCTACGAAATATTTTTGTGCACAGGCACGGTGATCACAACAAAGCCTTGTAATAGTTATAGAAAAATAGTAAACTTACAATTGATTTACAGGAAATTATAGGAGACTAGCTGTTACCCGCGGCATCGCTTGCGTGTAGTAAGAACTTCCTTCAAGAATGGGTACATTTTACTGATTCGACTAATATTTTTGTAGCATCCTAGGAGCGAAGGCACTCGGCGTCGCTCATCAGCTCGTCGGGACATTTTTTATTACTTTTCACGCAAACATTATTCTATAAAGAAGGGTTCTTAAATATCTGCTCGCCATTTAAAATTATGTCAACAAATCGATCCCGAAAGACCATTCAGCCCGTCTATAGGTTGAAGGAATCCATTGTACTAAATATTTGGGAAATCGGATGAAACGCGCGGACTTTCTTAAAAAAAGAGAAGATTTTTTACGTTTATTAAGATGGCGGCGGATTGGAAAAATCTTTCTTAGTACGCGCTTTTTACTTACGAGTAACGTTTCTCCAAATTTTCAGTCTTCTGGGGCCAGCGGTTTGGGCTGGGCGTTGATTATCAGTCAGTCTGTCATTCAGTCGGGACTATGATTTATATAGATATACAGTAGATGTATAATTAAAAACACAGGAAAAGACAAGAGAATTACTCTTGAAAAAATAGCAAAATATAGCTTGCAAATGTTTTGAAAGTAACAAGACAAGATTTACAAAGGAACTTTGGTTTAATTATAACCATAAGTACGTAAGATATGTTACATTAATTTGTCATTGGTTTCTGATAGCTTGTCTCGAAGTCACGTAAATGAAACGTCATAGATTCTCGTAAAGCGACGCCTGATGAGGCCCTGTCAAAGGCTTAGTACAGACTATATGGTATAGTCCCATTGGACCGAAACCGCTTTTTGTTTTTTTATGGAGAATATATTTAAATTTCCAGTCCAATGGCGGGTTTCTGCTGAATGGGAATTTATTTGAAGGAATTAGTTAATTTAATGTCTGTGAGGATTTCGAATCACCGCAGCAGCATGGTAGAATATCAGGCTTTTAATTCAGAGGCTCGGGTTCAAACCCAGAGAAGGAAATTGTAAGTTTGGTTAGGTCAGGTTAGGTTTATAAAATTTTATAAATCATTTAACTATTCTACGCCTTTTCCAAAATATTTGTGTTTAGCTTCATTGACTTCTCAAATAATATGCCTTTTTCAAAACATTACTGTTAGGTTAGGTTTGGTTTGGTTAAGTTAGGTTAGGTTTGGTTAGGTTAGGTTTGGTTTGCTTAGGTTAGGTTAGGTTAGGTTAGGTTAGGTTTGCTTAGGTTAGGTTAGGTTAGGTTAGGTTAGGTTAGGTTAGGTTAGGTTAGGTTAGGTTAGGTTAGGTTTGGTTAGGTTTGGTTAGGTTAGGTTAGGTTAGGTTAGGTTAGGTTTGGTTAGGTTAGGTTAGGTTTGGTTAGGTTAGGTTAGGTTAGGTTAGGTTAGGTTAGGTTAGGTTAGGTTAGGTTAGGTTAGGTTAGGTTAGTTTTGGTTTGGTTAGGTTTGGTTTGGTTAGTTTTGGTTTGGTTAGTTTTGGTTAGGTTTGGTTAGGTTTTTTAGGTTTGGTTAGGTTTGGTTAGGTTCGGTGTGTGGAATCGGATATAGACGAATTCATTTATTCCATAAATAAGCCGGAATCGTCGTTAACAGCAGCTTCAAGCTTGGGCCAAAAAGCGACGCCAGTCATCGTTCACTACCTCTAGCGTTGGCTCTTGGCAGAACCAGAATGGCTGCTTGCCCCTTGTACGGTTGGATTCTCTTCTTGTACTTAATGTTTTCATTCACATGACCAATCTGTCGAATGGGATTTCCGACCGAAGGGGATTTCTGTCGAATGGGACTTTCGGCCGAATGGGATTTCTGTCGAATGGGATTTCCGACCGAATGGGATTTCCGACCGAATGGGATTTCTGTCGAATGGGATTTCTGTCGAATGGGGTTTTCGGCCGAATGGGATTTCTGTCGAATGGGATTTTCGGCCGAATGGGATTTCTGTCGAATGAAATTCTGCCCAACGGATTCTATCCAATGGGATATAAGCGGTTTGGTTAGGTTAGGTTAGGTTACTTCTATTATTCGAATCTTACAGGAGTAATTTCTACAATTATAGTAACTAGTTTTATCCTTTTTCTTATTCAATTGCAACAAGTAGCCATTATTAATGTAAAGAAAGCCGCCTTTATTAGCAATTCTCTAAATTATCAATCACTCTTAAAATTAAATTTTGCATTTCAAGCACTGCCTTCTCTAATACTAGGCCATGAAATACGAATAAAAGGGGGGTGGCAGATAGGATTTCAAAAATGCCGCTAGATGTCGCTTTTCTGAGGTTTTAAACTGGCGGCAAATTCAAAAGTATGGGAAATTGTTGAAAGCTTGCAAGTGGACGGTTATAGGTATTGAGGATAATATTGGAGCTGACTTAAATAACCAGACACATTAAATTTCAAACGACAAGTTTATTTTTAACTTGTTAAAACATAAAAATTTCATTTATCACAGAATCTTTCTTATGATAACAGTGTGGATAAAATTTGTTTACATTTTTAGAGTTTTTCTAGAGAGAGGTTTGTTTTTGAACTTCTTGTAAGATTCTTTGCGATCAGTTAAATCTTTCGCGTAGTTGTCTAACAACGGTCTTATAAACTTTGATAACAGTAGTTTCGTTAATGGCAAATAACTATCACAGTCACATTTTAAAGCCTTCTCAAAATATGGTTGAATGATATGTACTAGTATCATTAATGAACATCGTTTTGAAATGAAGAGCATTGCTTCCTTTACAAAATCTGCAATAACAATTAAAATGTTCGTCAAGTAGTTGCTGGGATATCTATATCCCCCACGATCCAGCAAATGTATTAAGCTTAAAGCTTTTGCGTTGGATCTAGGTTGGGAGACACGATCCAAGCACATTTCACATTGACTGTTTTCTTCGGCTACTCGAACAATATATCCGCCTATCAAAGCAGCTGCGGTGTTTCTTAAAGTAGGCAAAACCGAATCCAGAGGAGACAACGTGTTCATGCGTACAAGAATATTCATAACCCAGTCTGGTACTTCTTTGACCATACTTTCTAATGTTGCCAAGGTGATTATTCCTTTTGCTGGTGGTAATGCGTGAATGCCCTTTACAGTGGTTGACAATATTTCAATGTTTTGAGGTTCTATATACGCGTTGCCAAATTTGGATGGTTTTAAAAGTCCAGTCTTGAGTGTGTTTTCTACGGCGGTTGTACAAGATCGAGCATCCATCATATCATTGTAGCCGCCTTTGAGGCGAAGGTGACTAAAGAACATTTCTATAGCATCAGAAGAGAATTTGGACGTTAGGACGAAAAGGAAATCAATTTCTAGAATGTGTTTGATCATGGCTACCGTTGAAGTTGTGGTTAATATCAACGCAGCGAATGTCTCTTCGCTCAATTTCTCCATTTTATCTGTAGCATTATGATGAATCATTTTCATTATAGGAATAAAATCATTTTCTAGCCACTCTAGTCTTTCATCTCTTACGTCAAAGAACGGTAATTTATTTTCATTTCTGGTAAAAACACCCTGTTGTAAACTCCGCACATTGTGTATGTCAAACCACTTTGAGATCAATTCCATGTAGAATATTGTGGCCTCCAAATCGTCTTGTTCATCTTTATCGCAGTAGTTAAGCTTTATAATAGTTTTAAGTGCCGAGGTCATCTCTGGAGAAAACAACTGAATTGCTCTTAAGACATTCATTTTTTCAACGTTTGTGGGGTAGACATGTTTACGTGTTAAGTTTCGAACAGCTTTAATGACATTATTTTTTTGTAGGTCATAGAGCTTTTTAATGAACTTTGACGAAATGACAGAGCCTATGAAGACCATCACTCTAGCTAGAAAGAGGTTTCTAAGGTTTTTCATAATATGGCTTTGGTCAAACGCCAGAAACAGCTTACGCTCCTTATCAAATGGGTGTTGGATTACTGGCTTCAGAGTGCCATCACCTAACTTCTTGTAGGTTGCAACATTGATTTTGGCGTTATCGCTAACGAGGCGCATAATCTGGAACCCTTGATTTTCCACTTCGTTAATCACCTCCAATGTCATTTTATACTGACTTTCTGCGGCTAATTTTGCAACAAAGAAGTAAGCTACCGGCATACGAAAATCAGTTGATAAGCTTTGGTAATAGAAGCACAGAAGATGTGTTGCTAGTGTTTCCGATACCCCAACTTCATCTCGAGTGATGTCATTTTCGCCAAAGAACAAATCCATTTTTCGATCATAGAGATATTTTGATTTGATCGCCATCTCATCGAAAATTAATGACCCGATACACTGATAATCTTTTTCTAATCTTTTGTATTCTTCTCTTAGACGAAATTTCACTAACGAAGTGATGCCCATTTCGCCAGTTGTAGAGCCAAGGTAGTGCTTTATTGTTCTATGGTGGGGCAAATGTAAAACACCCAAGTCTCTTACATAGCGATACGCAGCTGGGGATTTTTGATTCCACAATACACAGACTCTTATTGTAGACTCTTGAAATTTGGCTTTCTTCTTTCCAAAGCAAAACAATTGCTCAATTAAAAAGGTGGCCTTTAAATTTCCTTCTTCAGTGGCGGTCTTCATTTTAACCAATTGTGGAAGTAAGCTTTTCCCTAAAATTTTAGTCTTGTCTCGCAAAGTCTTTACCTTTTCTTCGAGGTGCATTGCTCTAGCTTCTGCCTTCTTCAGTTTCTGCTTTAGTTTCGCTATAATTCTACCCTGTTTACGTGATGATGATGGTTTTTGCTGCCTTTTGACTCGTGTAACCATTGACACTTGAATACCAATATCCGACGAACAGGGGGTAATAGGACTTATATTTGGTATTTGAGGACAAATATTACCATTCAACACAGGCGGAATACCAGAAATTTGATCCTGTTGTAAATGAGCGTTTCTTATCTCTTTTATCACATTCGGAACTATTCTTTTTCCGTTTTCAGGAGACAAGAAATCTAGCATTCCCTTTGATCTCTTCATTGTAGTTGGGCTTACATTTACATCCGATGATTGAACGAACTGTTCCAAAAACAGTCTCTTCCGTGATCTATTGCAATGTTGTGGTTTACTAGTAGTGATTGACGCTTGCGACTCAACTTGTGCCGAAGGAGACCTTTTCAGAGGTGTCCTAAGAGTTGATTTCTGAATTTGTAATGGAGGAGAGAGCGCACTTAATATTGGGGTAGTATCTTCTTCTATCTTTGATTTTTTAACTTCAGGTTGCCCATGAAATATGGATGGTATTGCGTTTGGTAACAATCTCCTCTTGTTATTGGTTGAGATATTGAAGTCAGTGGCGTTGAAGTGCTTGCTGCAAATTCTAGCATATTCAGGGAGTTTACTAGAAAGAACAGCTTCCCATTTATCACGCAGGGGCTTGTTTGAGGGAATCGAGTGAAAACTTAATACTTCTGAGGTATCTGATTCTGATATACATGTACTTTTCTTGTCTTTGCTTGAGCAATTTTTTAAAAAGCACGTAACAACCATTTTCAAGAGCAATTAGGACAGTTTTTACAGCAGAGGTTAAGTACTAAAATTTCAGACTGACTAGACTGTAGGCAGTTGACTAGGCCACTGACCAGGCACCAAGAAACCTTAGACAAGAGGAATACATTAGTTTTCATGCCAAGGCTTGATTCAAATTAGCGTTATTAGTAGTGAATTTAATTTCGTAAACAGTATTTGGATGACTTTAACATGTAATGTCTTCCAAATACGCGTTACGACCTTAGAAATGAATTCACACTTCACGGAATTTGACGAAAAATGGAATAATACATACCTGAGTGTCATTTTAGCGACGAACTGTATTCATAGTCCGCCATTAGTGAGAGACGTCACACGAGACTGCGCAGTACGAATTTACTTTCGTCATCGCGAAAATTCGCCTCAGAAAAGCGCCATCTAACGGTTACTAAGCGCAAATTCAAAATGTCATATAAAAAATGCTTCTGTTGTACATTTCAAGGCCTAGTATTAGAGAAGGCAGTGTTTCAAGTATCAATATATATACAACAAAAACTGTAGGGTAAAAAAAATTCTTTAAAAAAAGTGAAAACGTTTGCTTTTTAAATTTTGATATATATTTTCCCAAAACCGCACATTTGGGCTGTTTTCGATTGAATGAGAAACGCGTTCGGTCGAATGGGACACAAGGGACTATATAGGAAGATGGAGTACAAAATCGCGTGTAGTCAATTCTCGCGTCGTTCTCGAACTAGCTCTCATTAAGTCTCTAGCATTTCGAAGTATAGGACGTGTCATACTTATGGAGCATAATCTTAGAAACATATGCTATAACTTTAAAAGATCACAGAATTCCGTGACCAATATTTTTAGAGGCTTCCATAGCTTTAGCCACATACCTCATGGAATACTAAACTAAAAATTAAGAAAAGATCGGAATATCTGAATCACAGAAGCGTTAGCTTTTATTGTAAATCCACGGTGGCCGATTGCTAGTAGCTATTGGAAATCGGCTTTACTTTCTGTCCAATTTCTATGTTTTGAGTGATATATAGCAAAACCAAAAGTGAGAGCGCACAAAATATCTACAATTTCGAAAAATAGGAAAATATAGGAAAATTATCGAAATTATAGGAACTAATATAGCCCAGCTCTTTTAGGGTTTGACCTAGAACATTTGAACATAAAGATGACAATTGGTACATGTGTTATTTTCGACCCAACAAAAAATATACTAAAAGTCCCCTGCTGTAGATCGCGAGCTTTCGCCGCCATCTTGAAAATGTCCGCCGGGAATGCCAGCATCAATGTATTCCACATTCTTCTTCAAAAATTATGAAAACTAGTACACATTATGACTGGGACCACATGAGCATCATAGAAAAATTTTACAGCTCTGTGTTCGACAGTTTGGTCGCCATATTGGAAAATGGCCGCCGTGAGTGCTAGGTAAAGTATATTTCATCATGTTGTTGGAAAATTATGAAAATTGATAGATATTATAATCAGAGCTGTGTAAACCACATAGTAAAATATTGAGGCCATTCATCAGATAGTTTCGCCACCATGTTGGAAAATGGCCGCCGGGAATGTCATTTAGATACAGTATATTATTCATAAAATATGAAAATTGGTAATAATTATGTTGAAGACCGTCTAAACATCATTATTGAATATTGAAGACATGCTACCGATAGTTTGGGCGCCATCTTGGAAAATGACTGCTGGAAATACTAAATATATTTCAAACATATAAATATTTTCGAAATTCCTATATTGAGTAGATGGTTTTCATTAACGTAATAAACCCTAAAATATAGCCATCTCCAAGTCGATATTATCAACGCCATCTTTAAAAATGGCCACTCGAAAATTATTACCATACATTCTGAAAGAAAGAAAAGTTATTCATAGCTGTAATTCTCAACATGTTGATTAGGGTATATAATTTAATATGGGGGTTTATACATTCTCATGTTGTTAAAGATTAGATTTAAAACAAATCTCTAATGGTTCGTTCATATTCATCTCGTCAGCCTGAAGAATTTTTCACAATAATTGTAAGTGAGAGGCCTTGATTAGGCGCAGCACCTAGCTGGGGGCTCATCATATTCCAAATTGAGCCTGCGGATACGCAGTCAAGGCACACTGTATCGGCCACCGGCCCCGACAAACGCCCCTTGAGCAGGTGACAGAAGCTGGACACCGTCAGCGGCAAGCCCAGCTAGTAAGTGGCCAGTGACAGGGAAGGATTAAGGCAGCAGGAGGCTTGAGGGAACGGAGGATTTCCCTCCAAGCACACCAGTGCCACACGACCGAAACAATGTATCCACCACCCTCAGAGGGTTGCCAATAGCTGGGTGAGCCAATTAAGGCAACACTTGGGCGGGGGCGAAGCGGCCAAGAAAAACCTTCAGGGAACAGGGCAATGAACGGTCTGAACCAAGTTTTGTGTCCTCGGATTATTACGATTTATTTTAGCACAGTTAAAAGTAGCACATGGTGGGTCTATTCACGCAAATTTTCTGTACGCCTGTCAAGTACGGTACGATGTGGCTACAATTTAAGCCCAGCCCTTGGGCCAACTTATGAGCTTAAATCCACGGATATTGTATAATGCTCGTATATTTTCATGTCATTGTTAACCTAAAGAAGTTATATATCGCAAAGTTTTATTATTGGAACTACGGCATATTTGTATTTATTTTAGAACATATTGCATTCCGTGTTTATTCAAGTTTCATTTAGTGAGTTTATGATGACCCATTATCAGAACTAGAGAATACCTAAGATATACTAGCTCCCATTCCACGTTTTTATTGCCATTTCTGTAAAAATTCGCTTTCTAACATTGCTATCACAATGATTAGCAGGAAGCCAACCACGTAGTCCCCATTACGCAAGCTTAATTACTTGTATCTTCTGTAATATTTTAGAGAGAAACATGGTTCTGATTCATTTATTCAGTATTGTATACACTCGTTTGATTAAAAATAAAAAAATTATATCCGAGATTTTGCAATCAATATAATATAAACCATTGGTTTTTATCATCCATTTGTTCTAGTGCCTCATGTCCTTAATAATATTTTTCAAAGCTCCAAAACATTTCTGCGATGCATACAAAGGTTGAAATACCGAGACCAATTAGCCACAAGAAAAATGATCCACTGACAACTTTGACTGTCAAAGGTAATACTTCCTCCGGAGGTCGTCTCCATAGTGACATTTCATAAATAATTTTCTTAGGTATTGATTTATAGTGCGTAATCTTGTGCTCCATGATATTCATGATTCTGAGAATAATAATGAAATTAAATGCATACATTTGGTTTTTTAAATAGACCCTTTTCAAAAATGGGTTCGCAGAATCGTCTGCTTGAATGGGTTAAGACGGATAATCCGAGTATATATTCAAAGACGATAGATAGGGCTTCAAAATTACCAGTCCGCCAAAGTCCTGTGTTTGAAGCCACATTTAACCTCTTTCGATCCTTACATGGGATATTCTGCCTTAAATTGTGTAGAAATATTCGAACAATCCAACATAATTTAAAAACCTGTAGGGCTTTACCAACCCTTAAAAAACCTTAACAAATAAAACTTGAAAATATAACGGGTCAAAGGTTGAGCAAGGAAAGTTTAATCTAAAAAAAAGTTACCCTTAAAAATAACCCAAACCTTTAAAAGGAACAAAAAATCTACCCATACGTCATACTAAAACCCACTGACGATGGACACTTGTAAAAATCCCCCAAAGTTTCAAAAATAGACCTTTTACATGGGTCATAGTGAAATATAGAAAACTTCACAAGAGGTTTCATTTATCTAAAATCGCCTTTAACAAGGCACTTGCTTTTGAGGGAACAACTCAAACTCGTCGTTAGTAGCCACAAGCTGAGAGAATTTAGAAGGGGAGTGGAAGGGGTAGTTTGGAATGTAGCGCAACGTCGTCTGCTAAACGTTATCTAGGCAGGTCGATTTCCGGTATGATGCGTTTGTAACAGAGATATTTTAGAACACGTGACCGGAAACTCGCCTACCCCAAAAAGCTCAACGCGACATCTTGTTTGGGCGTCATCACGTTTAATAGAGTCAAAGAGGGGGGGCCTTCCACTCCCCTTCTAAATTCTCTCTGCCACAAGAAAGTGGATATAAAATTCTAGTTTTATTTTAAAGTTAGAAAAAATAGAGTAACCTTTAAATATGCTAAGGAACTTTGAAATAAATCATAACCCTTGGATTAGTTAAGGACTTTGTCACGCTTTTTACTATAGATTCCGGGTTTCGCATCACTTTCACTATTGGGGTGAGCGATTGGTACGTTATAAAGAGAATATATCTAGGGGTATAATTGAAAAGTCAATATTGAGGTTGTCAAAGCAGTTTAGTTTAATCTTAAACTAATCATAATTCATACACTAATAATACTAAATATTAATTGTCACTTAATTCTTAAGTAAAAGTCTTATCTAAAAGAGCTACCGCTCTCATAGAATACCAAAAGCTTCCATAGAAGATAACCAAACCCTGGCCAGGTAAAAATATAGTTAGCTATGGGAATAAACCCAGCGATCACGTATTAAATCAAATATTGAAATAACAATATAAATTAATATTATGGGAATAAGCCCAGCGATCATGCATTAAATCAAATATTTAAATAACAATGTTGATTAATAGTATACACAGATTTAACTTAATATTGTGGTAATAACCATAAACCATAAAGTCATAAAGTCATAAAAATTAACCACCAAGGTGGGTACGATACTGATTTGTAAGATGGGCCATGGGGTTGTCCTGCGGTCCAATATTCGTCAGGATCGTTGATCTCTAGATGAGCGTCGCGTTTCTCTGAAACTAATCCATATTAATTAGCCGCACATTCAACGGACACCATCAGTTTAAGAAACGGGTCTTTGGGTGTTTAATTTTAAACATTATCCTGAAGCGCACAAATAACGAGGCAAGTTACTGGATTACCGCAATTAAAGAACAACGGGTTACTGCGCGGAGTCGTACTTGTTCGCGGCCCCGATTTGGGCTCTTGGACCCGAGGTCACTCAAACGTCTTTTTCGTTGCTCTGCGTAGCCCAATATCCTTTTTTCTATTTTTAGTTCTGTTTAATCTGAAACTTTCGACGATGATAACTTCCCACGTGATGGGTAAAATCTATTCTTCCCATTCGTCCCCGGTGGTAACTGGGGATTTTCCACGTTTTCAAAACACTATTTCAAATATATTTAAAATAGACTCTAATACACTGATAGAACTAGTATGCTCCAAAATATCTTTTCAAAGTTTGACAACCTCAAGTTTGTAGGATTCTCTTTCTACAAAAAGGGATTCGGGTGAAGGGTCAATCGCTCCGCCCATGTGTGTTATCAGATGATGTTTTTGCTAGAAGGAAAAGGGAAACCGGTATACCCCAAGCCCTCTAGCATGTCACCACGGGGCCAACCCCTCAATAAAGTGAACGACCAGCGTTCCATTGAATAGGTGGACCCCACGTATGATAATTAGTGTAACAACTTCACAAAATCAAATAGAAATTCATCAACGAGAAACAAAAAATTCAAACGCGATATTTTTTCAGTCGGTTTTGTGCTTTTCAAAAACCAAAGATCTGTACCGTTTTCCCAAAAAAAGAACTATTCCGCATTAAAGGGAGAAAGAAGTGGTCTGACAAGCATTTTTAATCGCTTTATATTGATAAAACAACATCAAAATCGTTGACTAAACTTATCTAACGCTTTCTGTTAATTTTGAAAAAGTTTTCAGTGTCACAAAAGGGAGCTTCCTAAGGGAAAAATAATATCGAAAAAAAGCCTATATAGTGAAATTGACCCATTAGAAACCGACACCTCACTCGCTTTATAACGCGATTAAAATCTCTCAACCTTTGCTTCGAGTTTTTCTTCGCAAGGCCCTTTTCTCCCAAAAACTCGCCAACAACACTCCGATAGCTGTCAAATACGAACCGAACCTAACCCTACCCAACCCAAATAAAATTAATCAAAAATGTCTTGAATAGAATCAAGTCCTAAAAAGTATCGATAAGACTAAGGCTATCACTTGACTGAAGGATCAGATATTAATTTTTCTTTTTAATTGAAACTTAAAGGCATGCTTAAGAAAAAACAACGTTCCATTACCGTTTTCCGTTGAAATAACTTATTTTACAGGTAATCAATTTCAAAAATGTACTTATCTCGGGTTTTCGGGCACAATTCCATTCCCCCAAAACATTTTATCATTACATTAATTCCTTTTGAGATAGTACGTGTATGACATTGAGTTTAAAAAGGTTCCCCCCATTTGTGCCCGGCATGCTTCGCAGTGGAACATTTTAAAACAATGGCGGAAAATTCAGTAGGTACAGTAAGGTTTTTACTCGTGGTTATGCTACTCCCCTATTTCTCTCTCTAGTTTCTAACAATGATTAGAGAATATTCAGTGCCGCAGGTCGCATATGATGATATTTCAACTACAGCTTACATCAATTCTTCCTGGTCGTACTATTAGCGGGTTAAGCACTAATTTGTATTTGTAATTTTTGCATTTCGAAGTCGAGGCAGGGTTGCGTGTTGATGAGTTGGTATATTCAGCTGGCGGTCCGTATCTCTGTCTAGTGTTGGTGTGTTGGCGGCGTCCTGGTGGTGGTTGACTACGTGTCTGAGTCTGTCAACTCGCACCAGCGTGGGAAATAAGGGTAGGATTTTACTTTACCTACCTAACCCAACCAACACTTGATTCTGACTAATTAGGCCACGGGGAGTTCGGAAAAAATAGTGAAAAAATTCTTAACCCGCCGCAAGTTGGTTAAAAAATTTTTTGAAAATTTGAAAATTGCATGTACTTACCGCCATTAAGACCGCTACGCGCCTAAACGCATTCTGCCCTCGATCTTGAAAAACTACCCGGGGGGGGGGGTAAATATAATAATAAGGACTCGCGACGGAATTCAAGGAGCACATACTGCGGAAATATAGCTATGAAATTTTAAACACCCACTGAAACATTTAGAATTCTCATACCAGGATAGAAAAATATTTGAAGCGAGCTCCAATTTTAAAAATAAACAACGATATTTTGCTAAATTGCGTAGATTATTTCGGAAGTAAATAAAGATAAACAATAATATTTTGGAAAAGGCATAATATTATTTGGGAAGTAAATGAAGATAAACCACAATATTTTGGAAAAGGCGTAACATTATTTGGGAAATAAATGAAGATAAACAATAATATTTTGGAAAAGGCATAATATTATTTGGGAAATAAATGAAGATAAACCACAATATTTTGGAAAAGGCGTAACATTATTTGGGAAATAAATGAAGATACACAATAATATTTTGGAAAAGGCATAATATTATTTGGGAAATAAATGAAGATAAACAATAATATTTTGGAAAAGGCATAATATTATTTGGGAAATAAATGAAGATAAACCACAATATTTTGGAAAAGGCGTAACATTATTTGGGAAATAAATGAAGATAAACAATAATATTTTGGAAAAGGCATAATATTATTTGGGAAATAAATGAAGATAAACCACAATATTTTGGAAAAGGCGTAACATTATTTGGGAAGTAAATGAAGATAAACCACAATATTTTGGGAAAGGCGTAACATTATTTGGGAAGTAAATGAAGATAAACCACAATATTTTGGAAAAGGCGTAACATTATTTGGGAAATAAATGAAGATAAACAATAATATTTTGGAAAAGGCATAATATTATTTGGGAAATAAATGAAGATAAACCACAATATTTTGGAAAAGGCGTAACATTATTTGGGAAGTAAATGAAGATAAACCACAATATTTTGGGAAAGGCGTAACATTATTTGGGAAGTAAATGAAGATAAACCACAATATTTTGGAAAAGGCGTAACATTATTTGGGATGATAAACAACATATTTTGGAAAGGCGGTCACTTATTTGGAAAATTATATACAATTTGCTTAAAATGTGGCACTTAGCGTTACCCGAGAAACACCACATGTATCATCCCAAATAATGTTACGCCTTTTCCAAAATATTGTGGTTTATCTTCATTTACTTCCCAAATAATGTTACGCCTTTCCCAAAATATTGTGGTTTATCTTCATTTACTTCCCAAATAATGTTACGCCTTTTCCAAAATATTGTGGTTTATCTTCATTTATTTCCCAAATAATATTATGCCTTTTCCAAAATATTATTGTTTATCTTCATTTATTTCCCAAATAATGTTACGCCTTTTCCAAAATATTGTGGTTTATCTTCATTTACTTCCCAAATAATGTTACGCCTTTCCCAAAATATTGTGGTTTATCTTCATTTACTTCCCAAATAATGTTACGCCTTTTCCAAAATATTGTGGTTTATCTTCATTTATTTCCCAAATAATATTATGCCTTTTCCAAAATATTATTGTTTATCTTCATTTATTTCCCAAATAATATTATGCCTTTTCCAAAATATTATTGTGTATCTTCATTTATTTCCCAAATAATGTTACGCCTTTTCCAAAATATTGTGGTTTATCTTCATTTATTTCCCAAATAATATTATGCCTTTTCCAAAATATTATTGTTTATCTTCATTTATTTCCCAAATAATGTTACGCCTTTTCCAAAATATTGTGGTTTATCTTCATTTACTTCCCAAATAATATTATGCCTTTTCCAAAATATTATTGTTTATCTTTATTTACTTCCGAAATAATCTACGCAATTTAGCAAAATATCGTTGTTTATTTTTAAAATTGGAGCTCGCTTCAAATATTTTTCTATCCTGGTATGAGAATTCTAAATGTTTCAGTGGGTGTTTAAAATTTCATAGCTATATTTCCGCAGTATGTGCTCCTTGAATTCCGTCGCGAGTCCTTATTATTATATTTACCCCCCCGGGTAGTTTTTCAAGATCCTGGGTTTTCTTATGGGTAGTTTCCTTGTACATTAAATCACACTGCGTACTCTTAACGACATTCATTTTATTAAATAACCGAATTTTCGTCCTTAATTAAACCAATATCCGCATTAACCCGTTGCCTGACGTAACCCTAACTCAAACTGAAGCACAGCAGAAATATAAGCAGACTACACAAGTTAGTTCCACAGTTCGCTACATGGTGGCGTTCGCAATGAAATCTGGTACTATTTTATGCTTCGCGCCGATTGGCCAGATTCAAATTTTAAGGGTGGTAGGGGAATCGACCATTGTAAGTGAGAATCACTGGACGACTTGTATGGCTCAAGGCTACGGCTACCCACTTCCCCTATTTTCTTCTGATATAGAGCATGATTATAGTTATTTAAATCAAGAGATAGGTTTAATTTTATTCTCAAAATGTGGAATTTCTTTTTCTATACTTAGGGACACCTCCAATATCTTCGAAATTTCATCTACAAAGTCAGTCTCGGTTACTCCTGACTGTAGGATTAAACTAGGGCTAACAGACGGTTCAACAGGCATCACGTTGACGGAGGCTGAATATTATTAACTCCATAGAATGCGAGAGCAAGTAACCCACTATTTCCAGAATGATGATGCTACGCCATTATCTCTGTCCTTTGATGGGTCGAACCTGAAACGTATCGACCTGAAGATGTACCAGGATTGGAAAGTACTCAACATTCGTGAAATGAAGGCTGGAAGTGGGGTAAACTATGGAAATCTCTACCCGACCAAGAACGGGTTCGTCATTGGAGCCGTTCTTTGGGGTAAATTTCTGGAGAAACATGATCAAGTGGTAACCTTTCTAAACGCGGCCAAGCGAGTGTCCTCGGAGGTGAACGAAATTGTTCATCAGCAACTGACAAAATATATTAAAGAGGCCTGCAACGGTTGTATCATTTCCCACGGATCCCAGCTACAACACGAGTGTGTGACTGTGGACTGGGCTGAACGTATGAATATTCACTACGAAAATGCTGTTAATAATTTGAATATTAATTTAATTACCCAGCTGTTTAATAATTCTACATTTTTAAGTTTGGATTTTTGTAAAAGAATAGCTACAATAGTAGTATGTAATTCAAAACTTACTTTGTGAATAAAAACTGGAAAATATATATTAAGACTGATCATTTATAATGAATAAATAAGATAGTTTAAATTAGGCCTAATTAATTATTCGTGAAGTTTCCACCATTTGTGTTTATAGTGGAATTTACCAATCTTAAAAACCCTGAATATTGCAACATTCCAAATTCTATTCCTAAGCAAATGTAGATAAACGTTGACCCCATAAACACTTTGGTAAAACAAACATATAAGTGAGTGAGATTGGAAAAAGTCAATAAAGATCAGAGGTTGATTATAAATGACGATATACTAGATAAATACTAAACATGTTGGTTTCGGGTTTAGTGAACTCTACCCTCAGTGGGCTTGATTAGAAATAGTATAAATAGCTGGGAATTTTATACATCAATACCATTCCTCAGCTAATCCCTGACAGAATACCACCAGACTCTGAGAGATTCCTCCAGATAGTAAGTTCTTAGTTTATTTTCTTTAAAGTTAAACTAATCATAATGGTTATGTGCGATATTTGCGGCGCTAAATATGCTAAGAATTGTAGTCTTCTTAGACATAAACGCGAAAAACATGAGAAAATTAGTTTTCCATGTTCCGTTTGCTCGCAAACGTTTATTAGACGTGATATTTTAAATAATCACATAGCTAGAAAACATTGTAGTAGTTTAGCTGAAAGTAGTAGTCCGTCACGAACGAAGCGTGGAGCTGAAGGTGATAGAGATGTCTCAGCTAAAAAATCTAAGCTCTCTACATCCGAACCCTCCACGTCCGCCGTGGAACCCCACGTAGAAGACCGAAACGATCCTGAAAGTTCCTTGCCTGCCCTGAGTACCCAAGAAAATGCCGCTATCCATAAACTAATGGATGGCGTTAATGAACCTGACTACGACCTCACCCTGGAACCCCTGAGCACTCAAGAAAACGCCGACATCCATTCCTTCATGGATGGTGTTAATGGCCGGAGCCGGAACCTTCGTTGGACCCCCTGAGCACTCAGGAAAACGCCGATATCCACGCTTTCATGGAGAATTTGAACAAGCGGAAGAGGCTCAACAGCCGGAGCCCATCATCGCTACCCCGCCGAACAAACCCGTCCCCGACACGCTGGAAGAATTGCAAGTCTTAGGACACGCGATTTTCTGCGCGAGGATATCACCATCGTTGGTTGAAACTGACGCTGAGGGATTCGTTAATCGACACCGAGTAACTATTGAAAACTATTTTCAAAATAAGTTAAGTCGGGATCACGGGATCAAATGGTACATCACGATTCGCGCGCGCTACACTCGGGAGTTAGCGAACGAGGCTCAGGAAGTCGAATTCCTAGCGTATCATAGGAGTAAGACTCAACAAACCCTTTCCGGGGACATTTTGCCCAAACAGTTAGATTCGTGCGTAGTTTATATAAAGAATCAAATCGACGAATTTCAAAGCACTGGCAGTGGTTGGGTGCTTGATAGGATTTTATTCCTCCAAGTGAACATTATCTCGTATTTACCGCTAGTTGGAGGCACATTTATAGAACTACCAATTAAACTCCTAGTTAAAAGGGCTGTGGTAAATGTTAGAAACGACGACAATCGCTGCTTTCTGTGGTCAATCCTGGCCCATTTACACCCCGGACCGTCTAACGAAAACCCCGCCCGAGTACAAAAGTACGTCGAGTTTCAAGACGAACTAAATTTAACAGGGGTAACGTTTCCCTTTGAACTCAGTGTCGATAAATTGGAAAAGTTTGAACGCAAAAATGACTTATCAATTAACGTGTTTTGCTATGAAAACGAGGTTTTCCCAAGATACATTAGTACAAATCGGGTAGAAAAACATCGACAAATTTTATAACGAACGGTGAAACGAAGCAGTATTGCCTTATTCGGAGCTTTAGTAGGCTTTTAAGTGACTATACGGGACACCATCGCGTGACTCATTATTGCCGGTATTGTTTACACCGTTTTTCCGGTCTCGATTCCGAAAAACGTCGGAATGAACACATCATCGACTGCAGCATTCACGGGCCACAGAAAATCCTTATGCCAACGAAGTATCCAGTTTTGGAGTTCAAGAATTACGGATGGCGTGAAAAGGTGAGATATTAATTTCATTATTTTAATTGGTTGGTTGATAAATTGTGTCAATCGAGGTAATTAAGTTAATAAAATCTGTTAATTTTTACAGTTGAAGTACGTAATCTTCGTGGACTTCGAGGCTATCCTACCAAAAATAGCCACCTGCATGCCCGATTCAACCCTCTCTTCAACAACTCGCCTAACAAGTCACATCGCCTGTGGGTTCAGTTACGTGGTCGTGGGTCCTGATGGGAAACCATCTAAGCCCGTCACATACCGCGGGGAAGACGCCGCCGATAAATTCCTGGAAAATCTTCTGGTTGAAGAGGAAGTTCTCACCCAAAAACTCTAAGGAAAATAAACCTATGGACTTATCACCCACGGACGTAGCCGACTTCATTTCTGCTAGAGCGTGCTACATTTGCGGTGGTGAGTTCACGGTAAACGACGGAAAAGTTCGCGACCATGACCACTCAAGTGGAGCGTATCGAGGAGCGGCCCATAACACATGCAACTTAAAACTGAAAACCCCTAAATTCATCCCCGTCTTTCTTCACAACCTATCGCGTTATGACGCCCATTTGATAATGGAGAAGATAGGACTCGTAAAGGATCAGAACATTAAATGCATCCCCTCAAACTCCGAAACCTACATCTCGTTCAGTTTGGGAAAACTCAGGTTTCTGGACACGGTACGGTTTATGCCTGCATCCCTAGAAGAACTCGCGAAAAACTTGGCCAACGGTGGGATGGATAAATTCGCCTGCATGAAGGAACTATACACACCCGAGGAAGTCCAGCTTTTGTTACGGAAGCAAGTCTACCCGTACAATTATATGGACAACGTCGCGAAATTCGCCGAAAGGAACCTTCCCGCTAAAGACGAATTTTTCAACAGTCTCACGGACGAACACATCACCACCGAAGACTATGAACACGCCCAAAATGTATGGGACAAATTTAAAATCGAGAATCTTGGTAAGTTTCATTTTCTCATCTTTGTTAGGTTAGGTTAGATTAGGTTTTAACATTTAATTTCTTATATTAGGTGGTTATCACGATTTGTATGTCCAATCGGACGTTCTGTTGCTCGCGGAAATTTTCCAAAACTTCAGAACAATGTGCCTTGACTACTACAAATTAGACTGCGCTCACGCTTTTACGGGAGAGTGCTCTATCAATGACCAAGGTTAAGTTAGATCTGTTAGTGGACCCAAATATGCATCTCTTTATAGAGAAGGGTATAAGAGGGGGAGTATCCATGATAAGCCACCGATTAGCGCATGCTAATAACAAGGACCTCCCTGAATCGTACGACGACCAAAAACCAAGCAGCTACATTACGTACCTAGGTAAGACTATATTAATATTTATTTCTGTTTTGTTCATATTAATATTTATTTTGTTTTTGTTCATAAGCTAACATATCACCTTTCTCTCTCTCACCAGATTGCAACAATCTTTACGGTACGGTAATGTGCGATTACCTTCCAATGGGTGAATTCAAATGGATTCACCCATGCCCCGACTTCACGCAGGAGGTAATTCTCAACCATCCCGATGACGACGATTTCGGCTACATCCTAGAGGTCGACTTAGATTACCCGCAACATCTCCACGACGCCCATAACTGCTACCCTCTCGCACCCGAAAAACGGGTAATTACCACAGCCGAGCTCTCACCCTTTTCCAAGGACCAACTACGCCATCTCGGACTGAGAGAAAAGGATAGCTGTCCAAAGCTGGTGCCATCCCTATACGCCAAGGAGAAATACGTACTCCACTACCGGAACCTTAAATACTACTTGGCCAAAGGACTCATCATCCGGAAAATCCACAAGATTTTAACATTCAGACAAGGAGCGTGGCTGAAACCATTTATTGATTTTAATACGGACAAGAGAAAGGCGGCAAACAACGAGTTTGAAAAATCATTTTTTAAACTAATGAACAATAGCGTCTACGGTATGTACCTACCTAACCGAACCTAACCTATCTTATAATAACCATACTAATTCATATGTATTTTTTTTTCATTTCTCTATAGGGAAAACCATGGAGAACCTCCGCAGCAGAATTGATTTCACCCTGGTCAACACTCCCGAGCGTGCCATCAAGATGGCGAGTTCCCCGGCCTTTGAACGGTTCACGGTGTTCAAAAATGATCTGGTCGGGATTCACCGTGTCCAGAAGACCTTAACCCTCAACAGACCCATCTACACCGGCTTCACAGTTTTGGACTTATCAAAACTCCTAATGTACAAGTTCCATTACGACGTTATCAGGGAGCAGTATGGAGACCGGGCAAAGCTGTTATTCACGGACACGGACTCCCTAACATACCACATCGAGACGCCCGACCTCTACCAAGACTTTTCCGAGAAGCGTGAGATGTACGACTTCTCCGGATACCCCAAAAATCACCGCCTCTTCAGCGAGGAAAACAAGAAAAAGCTCGGGAAATTCAAAGATGAATTAGACGGCGTCCCGATCTCGGATTTCTGCGGCCTGCGCCCAAAAATGTATTCAATCCTGTCCGCCAAAGGAGAAAAGAAGACCGCCAAGGGGATTTGCCGGAGAGTGGTGAAAAACAAGTTGCGGTTCATTCATTACAAAGAGTGTTTGCTAAACCGCCAGCTGACGATGGCTGAGATGAAGAGAATCACCAGCAGTAAGCACGAACTCTACACCGTGAGGCAAATGAAACTTTGCCTTAACCCGTGCGATGATAAACGGTTTATCATCGACGGCACTTCAACATACGCCCACGGTCACTATAAAATTTAGGAGGAGGGGAGGCTGCCCAGCGCGGCGCGGTCCCAGCACTTCCGGCGCGGTTCCAGTACTTCCCGGCGCGATTCAACACGCGGACGCGCGCGATTTAAAATATTTTATTTATTTATTTATTTTTGTGGAAAATCACTTTAAAGTACAAATTTTAAAAATAAAATTTTATTGAAAACTTTTTATACATAAATTCCGATATCGTCTTATCATTTAAACACTTATCTTTTCCAAATCTAGAGCATATATCTCTTATTTTAATATCCCTACACCTATATAGAGCGAAATATACGCAAAACCCACCGCAAGTCCTACTTTTATTGCCTTGAAGTTGTCTCGAATTAAAAGTTACAGTCACACTATTTCTTTCAATGAAATTGTTAAATTTAAACATGTCAGGAGGGTTTCCGAAACTGTCAAAGAACTCTGTGTTCCGGTTTCAAGAAAAATAGATAACAGTCCAATGTTCTCCGTCGGTATTCGATAATCCAGTGTTTACAATATACAGAGAGGGGAAAGTCTTTACGGTTTTCGGTAAAGTATCTGCAGCGAAAACTCCGCGAAATAACCCCTTGGTGAATTTATCACTTCGCATAATTCTAGTTAATTGCCTAGTGTCCATATTTAGTTGTAATCGTAAATAACACTCCTATTCTTATCAATTTCTATCAAATTCTGAAACTCAGAGTAATACAAAACCGTGACGGTCTGGGGCAAGTCTTTAGCGAATTTTAATTCCAGACGCAAGTTACCGTTTCTTATCAATTGAAATTGGGAGGATGAACTGCTGAGGTCGGGACTCAAATCAAAAGCAAATATACAATTTTCATTAGGGTATTCATCCCGCGAAATAGTTCCCCTCGTCCAATAACCATTGAGAGGTTTGGGTAAAGAGATTCGTATAAGACCTAATATATTGACCGCCAGCAAAGTTCGGAGTGAGGGGTTTATGAGGGACGCTAGCCCCGTCCAGATACAAGGCAATATGATTTAAATCAAAATGTTTAAAATTAAAGGGGAACTTTTTGTATTCACCCAAATAAGCATTTTGGTCTACCAGAGCGAAAAGTACCCTTTTAGGTAAATGTCCCATGAATAAATTATCTCTAACACATATTTTTGGACCGCTATTAATAGAAAAGGAGTTGCACTCTGTGAGAATAATGGGGTATTTCATAGTTGCCACTTCGAGGCATTTGGCGTGGGCTATAAGCACTTCCGAGGGTAATTTTACTTTACGTACATAGAGAGATGCCATCTCGTAAACTACTTTCCATTTAACCGCGCCTTCCGCGTGTATGCAAAATTCGTTTGGACTTTTAACAAACTTGAATTTAAGATCCGTCATATTTGGAATGTAACGTGATTGATGACACAAATCCAAGTGTACAGTTCCGATCATATCGATCGTGCCACTTTTAGCGAAAGCCGCCCTCGCCTTAAAACTCTCTTTCTCGGCAAAGACGTCAAATTTACCGGCCGTGTCTTTGTAAAACAAAGAACTAGTAAGAAAACTAGTTTTGGCCGGTCCTCCAAATGTTACAGCCGTTTGAAACATGGCCTTGTAAGGGTAGTTTTGCGGTGACGGTGTCACGGATCTCTCCTGCATCGAAAGGTGTACTTCGCTGAATAGACTATGGTGAAACAGATTGACGGGTCCCACATTTTCCGTTGCCGCCGGTAATGTAGTTCCATCGGTGGGATTGACGATCCTAACTTGAAAATGCGTTAAGGTCTTAGACATGTCCAAGTAAGCGTCGGTACTGCCGGCCACGGAGAACGTGATGGTGGAATTTTCGTTAATGTTAGAGATTGGGCTGTATTCGACCCATTCCCCACTCAAAATATTGGTATTGGTTAGAGGTACGTTGAAAAGTTCAACTTCCGAACTGACGGATCCATGCGAATCGGGGTGAATGTGCGCCATTATATTTGAGAAAAAATATCAGGTCGTTTAAAAGATGATGCTTTCCTCTTCCGTCTCACGACTGAACTGACTAGGGGTTTGGTTTTGCGTTTCCTTTTATTACCACTTCCCGTCATTTTGCGAATTTCTTCCGCCGCGCTGAGGGCTACGTCTTTCGCAGCGACTTTACCGTGGGTCTTTACGGATGATCTTATAGGAATACCGCTAGCTACGTCGGTCGCGACCTTTGCACCCGTATTTAAAAACTTTCTCCCAAGGAATATAGCTCCCTTTTTAATTAGTGGCATGGCTCGACGAAAAGCAGAGGCTATAAAATTCCCTAAACCGTAACCGACGTGTTGCGACGGAACACCCCTGTACATAGCCAGCGAACCACCTAGCTGAGAGTGAAAGTGCTTATAGAAATCAACTCTCGATCCATGTCCAATCTGGTTCAGAAAATGATGATCGTAATCCGATTGGGACATTTTCCTACTCGTGACACGTTTCCTTTAACGCTCTAAATGTAAATGATGCGTGAATCATCGTCACTTTCCTATTTATAATGGCGCCCACATTCTACGAGGCCTAAAGTGTAAGGTCACGTGAAGTCTGCCTCGCTCGAAATGCACGGTAATACCGAGCTCGCTCATAATGTTAACCTCAATCGACTGGAAAGTGTTACTAGCAACGGGAAGGTAGTGCGGTCTGGGATAGTCTTTATCTACCGTCTCACCATCATTACCCTGTATGCTCACGATTCTGAGCAAAGGTACGTGCACATCTCCAACCGGTCTACTTTCGACTATGTCCGAATAAACAAAGAGAGAATGGAGACCCGCGTCCAAGTCCACGGGGTACGTAGCTGTTCTAGAGTAAACAAAGGTTGAGGTTTTCGGTGGGTCTTTTGAAAATCCTAGCATAACGGCGAGTTGTCCCGGTATAGTTAACATGTAATTATCTGCCACGGAAATTTCCACACGGCGTATACGTCGAATGTAACTGAAACTATACTTGGCATTCGAAGGCTTTCGGACTCTATGATATCGTCATCATCGCCGACGTGGTTTTAAGAATAGTCATATCCGAAACGTCATCCTCGTCGTAATTAAGTTGCTCTAGGAGATCCTCTATATTTCCATAATATCCTGCGGGTAATTCCACCATTCTATAATAGGACAGATCCTTCCCAATACCGGTGAGCGTGGACGTGCACGTAACGTTCATGTTATTCCAAGTGTGTGGATATGAAATTTCCGCTAGGCCGACCTCATACGGACCTTGTAATTTTACTGGTTCGGGCAGATAAGTCCTAAATTTACTTTTCGTATTATCGG
>JAEQBA010002464.1:0-32080 GCA_019434445.1 Phalangium opilio
CAAAAAATCAACTCCGAAATAATTTTATTTAGATTCTAAAGTTTTGCAATTAAATAATTTCCAAAAAAAATCAAATAAATTTTCCAATGCTTCAATTTTCAATAAGGTAATTACTAGCTAGTCTAAACTGAATGAACCACGATTTTTATCTACGTTTGCGGTTATAAAAACACCAACGTACACCTGTGCAAGCACCGGTACAAGTACAAATACAAGCACCTGTGCAAGCACCGGTACAAGTACAAATACAAGCACCTGGGCAAGCACCGGTACAAGTACAAATACAATCACCTGGGCAAGCACCGGTACAAGTACAAATACAAGCACCTGTGCAAGCACCTGTACAAGCACCGGTACAAGCACCTATACAAGCACCAGTGCAAGCACCATTGCAAATACAAATACAAGCACCAGTGCAAGTACCATTGCAAATACAAATACAAGCACCAGTGAAAGTACCATTGCAAGTACAAGGCTTATTTATAAACACTAGGTTTAACATTATGAGAATGACGCTAACACACGCAGATATTAATATTACGTAATAGAAATTTTTCTTGTTACACAAGGAATCCAGAAAATCCTTGAAATCAGAAAGGGTTAAAATAAAATACAATCAGTATTAAAAGTAAATAGCTTTCCTTTCGCGTGTGTGCGAGGAAAAGATTTAGAAAATAAACTTAATAATTTTGGCGTAACTTTTGACTGAATGCAAATTCTCGTATAACCACAATAACGTTGCTTGCGATACGTTGCCAGTTTGGACGAGTTCGTGTTTGTAGATCGTTACATTCAACCTCACCCTCTTTAGTGTGAAAACAAAAATTGTTAAATTATTATCTTTTATAAATATGATAGTGTATGAAATTTCATATAGGGTCGTTGAAATATTTCAGCCTTTCACGACAAACAAACCCAACCCAGCCCTAAAGTGGACGATTCAAATTCCATTCTTTTATATTTCATATTTTTTAAATGGTTATGATTATGACCGTGAAATGATAGTTATTCGACCTAGCGGATATTTCAACCTCAGAAAGAGTATAGTTTAGTAAAGATTAAAACCGGTTTGTTCCGGAAAAATTTATTGGTTTCAAGCTTGAATTCGAGTGTCGTCGGCTCTTAGCACCTAGAAAATGCAAAGTTCTGTACAACAAACAAACACTTTATTTTCATTATTATCAGAGACGATTTAAACTGATTTTACAATATATCGAAAGTTGAGGAAGATGAAATTAAACACCGTTACTTTTACTGGGAAAGTTTAAGTTTCGTCGGATCGAAGTAAATCCTAACCGTTCTCCATTCCTACTTCTAAAATTAAATCTATCCCTGACCAAACGCAAACCGAAAATAAAAATATGTTCTAAGTTTCCACAAATATTAAATAAAAAAAACCTTATCCCACAAAAAGCGAGCGTAGAGTTCAAAGGTTGTGGCTACATTTACCACTCATCGCTGTTTTCAGGGAAATAATACTGTTTTAATATACCCTCATTAATATCTTATGTTTATGAAGGACAACAGTCAACAACCTCTGAATGATTTAGAAGAATAATTAATTAGGTACCTGTACCCTACTATAAAGTTTTAACGTACATTTTTTCTTCAAATAATCAAAAAAAGGGGTGCGTAGGACTAATCATGGGCGGAAGAAAATATTAACCCGAAATTCGTGGGTATCAAACGTAAGGATAAAAAGTGCGCTTATTATTTTACACCACGCAGTTATTGACTTTTTATGCTCCTTAAAATGAAATGACCGCCAAATGTTTCAATAAAAAAAGCTTTAAAAAGACGAAATTGATATTTCATATACGCCCCCGCTTTTTAAACATCGTTAGGCTTAGTAACTTTGTTGTCAAAAAACCATAAGACCATAAGTTCATAAGATATGTTCCATAAGTTTGTCTCTGGTTACAAACTGGAGCTTGGCATAAAGTGACGTAGGTCATAGATTCGAGGTAAAACGACGCCTGGAGAGGCGTTGTCAAAGACTTTGTACAGAATAAATAGGACCTAGATGGAAGTCCTGCAAAATTAACCACCATTCAATTCTCGCTTGTCGTTCTCAAACTAGCTTTATAGCAAGTTTCTATAGCATTACGAAGTATAGGCATTGTCATACTTATGAAACATATCTTATAAACTTATGATGAGACTAACGAAAAAAATATGTAATTTTTCGGTTTAATGTCTAGAATGTTGTTTATTCTAATAATTGACCTAAATGATTAAGCTGATTTTTATTTAGTCAACAATAAACAATTACGTGAAGACGAAAACACTTCGTCATTCTTTAAACTTTGAACCCCTAGAAAGTATTTTTTTTTCTTTCTTTCTTTTCGTGGTGGTTTTTGCGCAGTTTGCAAGCGTTTTTATTGAGAAACGAGAAACATTGCGTATATGCATGCATCTATCGGTTTCCCCAGAAAACAAGTGGCTGCTGATTTCGAGTGACGAGGCATTGATAAAAACCTCGAGATAATCATCATCCATGTCGATAAGAACCGCGAAAGAACAAAAACGCTGTTGAAAATTAAATAGAGATTCATTCGTCATTCGCTCGCGGACGTAGGTACCGAATGCCCTTTTTGGTCCATCAAGTTTAAAGTCGAAAGTATCGCGGCAAATTAAGAAAACAGTTCAAAGAAAAGGTAAATAGTAAATTTTACGTTTCATTGTATATTGTACGTCGTATCATTCATACGTCATAATAAACCTATCGCTTTGAGACACTGTAGACATTTGTGTACAAATGTTTGCGGGGTTCATGACGTCAATCCATTCCCCATCAACCATCGGGAAGCATTTTTCGAGGGTACTAAGGGGGGATTGACACTGTTAAATATGATATTGTGTAATCAGGTTACGGATAATCTGAGAGTGATTAGCTCCTCGCAATTTTCTGAGATTGAATTACGGTTTTTGCGACTTACACAAACTTTCCTAAACAGACCTTTTTTACCTATTGTTCTATGTTTCATATTGATATCCTGGAATACACAACCTTCAATTTGAACTGTTTGACCCCAGGGCTTGTTGGGGGCGCATTGAGTTAAACTATTCCCCCTTAGCAACATTTGCTGGTCCTTTTTTTCCGTTTAAGTGGGCTCACATAATCTCAGCCCCCTGGTGCAAAATTGCTTAATCCGACCCTGTTTGACCCGCAAGTCCAGTTTAGTACACTGTCCTTTGCTAACCCTTATCCACGCACGAAATTACTGTACAATGTTATCAATGATTTCCCATAATATCTGTGAATCTTTACCTCGAATCTTTTGGTTCGACAACGTTGAGAGACTTGACCAGTTTATAAATCAATAACAAATACTATAGCTATGATTATTTTAATTAATTTCAATGTACTACAAACATTCTGCCATATTGTAAATATAGACTTTGTTACTTCAAATAAGAAGTTATAATTTTTCTACCGAGGCATACAGTATAAGAACCCCCTAACGCAAATGATTCCATAGCCTTTTCTTGTCGTAGTAGTTCAGTGTCAAACCATCCGTACTGTTTTCCACGCGTCTCTGTACTTTGTATATTTCATAATGAAAATGTTAGATAGGATTAAAGTCATTTTAAAGGCGGTTCTAAAAAGAATTAGTAAACCATTTCGTAGACGCAAACTTTTTCCTTTTGAGACATGCTCGCGCTATAATTATTCTTATGACGTATTGAAGGCCAACGCGAACGCCACTTTGAAGGATTTACTGGAAATAGACGAAGAAGTTCTAATTATGAACTCGGCAAATGCCTTGGAAAATAACAACAGTACGAAGATTACGTACAAACAAAGGAAAAGCTTTGGTAAGTCTTTTTATTCTTGCCCTTGTTACTAATTCCTTCTTAATAAAATTATTTAATTACTTAAATTGTTTCAGACGTCCGAAAACAAGAGGTAGATGGAATCAAACAAAAGTTTCCTAACAAAGTTCCTGTAAGTTTTACTTTGTAAAATTTTAATTGTTCGTTTAAATGAAAGGCGCGTGACATTATTTTTGATTCGAAAAAGGGTATAAAATTAATATAAATCTGACTCGAACCAACGCGTTAGAACTATTTGTCAATTTAGCAAATAGGGAAAATCCGAAAACGTTCTCCAACGTCATTCGCTTTACAAATAGGCCTAATGCGTGCGCATAGGCACCAGAAAGTGAATTTAATTCGTCTTATCGCCTAAATATTATCACACGTTCATAAGATATGTTCCATAAGTTTGTCACTGGTTACAAACTGGAGCTTGTCATGAAGTGACGTACGTAGGTGAAACGTCATAGAAGAGTGTAGTCAATTCTCGCTTGTCGTTCTCGAACTAGCTTTCAGTATAGGAAGTGTCATACTTATGGAACATATCTTATATAAACTTATGATATCATATAGATAGTTTGCACTTAGAGACTGTAGCAAATTCGTCCCCCTCTCTTGATCTTAAACTTCAGTACAGTGTTGTCAGGCCCTAGGCGAGTCAAGTTGGTCAAGTATTGATTCAAACTGAAGTACTGAACTGCTAGCCTTTCTCTCTGCTATCTGTAAATTCTGTATATACACACAGTCTTGTATGCACTTTCGAATTAAGAACTTTTCTTTAATTATTAGTTAATTTGAACTAAGAGAATCTGTAAATGAGAGGGAGAGACTAAAGGATTTTAGCAGAATTTAATCATTAGTATATAGACAAGATATCCTACTTAATTACAAACGTAATGGGCTGTAAAAATCTCGATTTCATTTGATAGATAATATATTATGAAGTGTTATCTGTACTTCAATGTACCCGAATAACCTAAAAAGAACAAAGGAATTTATTTTACACCCTCCCTTCGTAGTTAATTTTGAAGGACTCACGTATGTCTCAACAGATAAATAATTTTCATGAAATTTGTGTTTTTTTTTCGCGTCCCAGGTCATAGTGGAAAGGTACCACAAGGAAGTTAACCTGCCTGCTTTAGACAAAGTTAAATTTTTGGTTCCGCAAGAGCTGACAATGTCGCAGTTTTGCAGCATAATTAGGTATCAAATATATTTTTGACATCTTCTTTCTTGAGATAATGTTCTGACAAGAAGTGATATCTAGTTTATTAGGGAGTAGGTGTAAATCCGCCATATTTCTAGCTTTATCTCCAGTCCAAACGTAGGTCCGGAGTTAATCCCCGCCGCCGCTAAATTACAACCAGCATCTCATTGGTTCTTGAAAACTCACGTCAGCGCGACGCGAATGACGGAAATTCGTATTTTCCGACTGAGGAGAGGCGAAATAGCCCGGCCTCCTTTTACGTCCCCCTTGTATTTTGAAATGGGGACTGGGACTATGGCGCGCGAATACTTAGGCATCTTATACCTGCTCCCTAATAAACTCAAAATCACTTCTTGGTTCTGAAAAGGCAGAATTTTCTTCATTTTTTTCTAATTATCTCTAATCTGAAGTATTTTTGTTGTTGTTTGTTGTTCAAAACAGAAACCGAATGTTGATCTCTAATACACAATCTATCTACCTTATCGCGAATAATCGAAGTGTCACTAGCATGTCAAAGACCGTCTTGGAAGTTTATCACGAAAATAAAGATCGAGATGGATTTCTCTACGTGACATACGCGTCACAAGCTATGTTTGGACGTCTGAAAATGTATGGATGGTTGTGAGAAAATTGACTTAAATGTCTAACATATCCGCGAGTTATCCAAGTTAATAATTGGACTCGTAAGTCACAGTGTGGCGAAAGTGATGAGCTTCATGATGATGATCTTAATTCAAATATTATTTTTAAAAAGTTTTAATGTAAATATAAAAGACATTCTTCGTGATCTTTCGAACATGTTCCTAAATGTAAAACCCCCATATGATTTATTTCAACATTTTTTTGTCGTAGTTTTATATTATTTCAATTTTAATTAAATGTTTCTGACTAAAAGCCTCCTTTATTTGGTATCGAAAGTTTTTTACAAGGGATTTGGCAGTGCTTGCAATATTGTCATTGAGTTTAAAGGGATGTACAATCCGTTATGTATGGGCGTGTCTATAAGACTCAAGAACTATATTTTTTAGTAGTAGTGTTACTATTTCCTGGAGTAGTGATTAGGCTGTCGTCTGCTTGAACGTCTGTTTCTACGGTAGATAATGCACTGATAATGCTACGAACTTCACGCATGCTCAGTAGAGCTATATTTGATGGAAGATATGTTTGATATAGGCTCCGCCCATACATAACGGATTGTACATCCCTTTAATGTACTCTAAGACAGCAAGCTGCCGCTTCCCAATAATTTTGTTTAGAGATGTGTAAAGTAGACAGTTTTTCAACAAAGGAAGTGGGGAGATAAACAAATGGATTTATTTTCAGCTTAAGCCCAATTTAAGCGCTAATAATCTTATTGTTAACATCGATGTAAGTCTAATTTTATTTTTTGGACGGACTGACACCTATTAAGTGCTCATAAGCCACCCTTGGTGAAACTTGGAAGTTTTTTTATTTAAATGGTTCCGTCGGCTGCTTATAGGTGTCACTAGTAGGTCTACGCGGAAGCCGATTCTTTCCCTGCTTACCCCCCCCCTGCTGTCAACCCTCTTTCTACCGGCACAGTAACATAGGTTGTCTACGCGTTATAACGGTTGTTCGCTTTGGTGCTGTAATTTTCATGACTAACAAAGGTTCTTTCGTGCTAATTAACTAAAAATAAGTAATTATTATTAACCTCAAATAATTTAATCGCGTTAATAAGTGGTAAAATTGGTGCGTACGAATAAACTTCAGTATTTCTTCCGGTGCTTCAGAGACTAGCAAGCTTAACAGCAACAGGCTTTGGTTTTAAGCCTTGGCTCTGGTTTTGTTTTCAAAATTTTTCATATGATTGTTCAAAACAAATCGTCGGCTTCATGGTGCAATTTTAAGTCTTGCTATATTCTAATGAAAAAAATGTTATTAACAACTAAACAGTTGAAAGCTCATTAATATATTTAACCTAATGGTAAGATAAAATTTCATATATTTGGGGTTTTATTGGATGTTGGGAAAAATTGTGAATTTTTATGAAGCATTGTTAAGCCTAATTAACAAGTAATTAGCATGATTCAAATATTGGGTTCCACGAAACCAGTCTGGTCAGATTGGAAACTTCTGGTATAACTAGAAATGGCATAATTTTATGTTAAACTGCTTTTATTAAAGCCACTGTATGTCAGGTTAAACCACTTTGGTTCATTTGAAATTAGTAAAAGTTAATTGTCTTAATATGAACCTGGGAGGCTGGGATTGGTTACAAACTGACTCATTTTATCTCCATATGACTATTGCACACTTGAAAATTATCAGTTGTTTATCTCCCTTTGAAATGAATGTATCCAGTAGTTACCCTTCATTCTATAATTTAATAATCCTCTCTTCGGTACTAAATGGTTTAATATCTTATCTTATCTAATCAAACGTGAACCACGTTACCTCACCTTAAAAATTTTTTAGAGCTAATTACTCTTTTTCACTCCAATTTAAAGTTACAAACAGCGAGTTAACAGTGTTTTCCCATATTTTTTTTATTTAAATAGCTCAAAAACTAAAACTCTAAGATGGATCGTCCATACTCTGGTCCAACAAAGATTATTAGAGCACCTGCTTTAAAAAGGGGTAGAGAAGTCACACCACTAAATGAACGGGTAAGTGATAAAAAATTCCATTTTACTAAAACAATCTAAACATTGTTGAATATAATAATGCATGCCCGTGTTTGGTATCATGCCAAGAACTCAAATTGAGTTTGTTTTGAAAAAAAATCTTATATTATTTTGTGGGTACTGTAAACATAAACATCCGGATGGGGAATACATAATTTAAATACAGTAGATGAATAATAATTAAGAAATATTGATAAAGACATGTATTGTATTGGAAATTTGTTGTCCACCAGATGGCATCTACCTAGTTGTCAAATGATATTGAAAAAGTATTTAAGTTTATTCAATTTTAAAGAAACAGGACCTCGTATATAGCTTTCATGATTTAAAATTAAGGCAAAAGTGAAATAGTTTTGAGGGAAAATTCTGATGGAAAACAATTCTGAGAAAATTTCCATCATATAGAGCTATTTCAGAGGGGGTAATGGCTACGTCACCCATGCTATTTGCCCATAGAGAAAACCCTCACAAAATGTCCGCCCTGCACTCAAAGGCAGGCCCAATTTTCGTAGCAGACGAAATTTTTCCCCCACTGAAATAGCTCTATACAGGGTGTAAAAAAATTAGTGCTAGGACCAAAATGCAGGTTGTTCTATGGGCAGTTATGAGTTGAAAATGTTTTTGAGTTATGATTGGAGTCTTTTACGGATGTCCCCTTAATTAAAAATAACATCGTCTTTCAGTTTTTTAATTTTTTTACTTAAATTTAAGGGGTCATCTGTAAAACTCTCTAATCATAACTTGCATACGGTGTCGCCATAAGTTCATAACATATGTTATAAACATATCTTATAAACTTATGGTGTGGCTTATGGGACAAAATGTCATAGAAGTTACATTTTCGACTCAAATAGTACTCTACTTCGGGCCTACCACCCATTTTGAAGCACCCTGTATAATAATTTATCCATTTATGAATCCCTAGAAGTAATAAGAACATTTACGACGTTTTTAAAATATTCCAGTAGCCCGAACTATATATATACATTTTTATCCAGTCCATTTCCATATAATTCATTTCACTTAGAAAATGAAAAACTTTGATAGTGTATGTATCTCTTCTACACTAAGCTTGTAATACAGAAAAATCCCCTCTGTAATTTTACCATGGCTATGAAAGAAAGAAAGCGTTCTTTCGATAGGCCTAAATGAGTTTGCGAGAGTGGTTTCGGACTTTATATAATACGAGAGATGATGTGAAATAATAAAGTCGCGTGAGCGCCCCTGCACCATCAAAGCAATCTTTCCCGCTCTGGGATGGGATGGGATGGGAAATGTGGACGGAGCCTGGAGGGGAAGTCAAGATAGATTATCTCCTGTACATTCATCCCCCCCGCTTTTTCCTCTATTCCTTTCTAAGGCATTGTTCTTATATTGAACGTGGCAACTACCAAGTTTTGAGAAGCAATTGTCTTAAGCGCTCGCTCTGGTGGTACCTCCCCCCTAACACCCCATCTCCAAGGTCAATAAACATCCTCAAGACTGTCAGAAACAATTTTTTAAAGGTTTCAAGCATGAAAAATTATTTGGTGACAAAATGATTTTCATTTCCTCCCAACCCTATAGAAATTCTACAGTCTATTGTTTAACGTATCACCAACGCTTTCATTGAAATTATTAATGGAAATTGGAAAATATCATGAATTAATTAATTTTATAATTAGGTTAGATTGGGTGTGGTGGGAGACCTTAATTACCGCGCACCTGGGTTCCTGCTTTCATTAAACAGGGTTCGTACGGAATCTGGATAAGTCAGGGATTTTGAAAATGGGGGGGATGTCAGGGATTTTGAAAATGGGGGGGATGTCAGGGATTTTGAAAATGGGGGAAAATGTCAGGGATTTTGAAAATGGGGGAAAATGTCAGGGATTTTGAAAATGGGGGAAAATGTCAGGGATTTGGAAAAGGGGGGGGAATGTAAGGGATTTTGAAAAGGGGGGGGAAAATGTAAGGGATTTTGAAAGGGGAGGAATGTCAGGGATTTTGAAAATGGGGGAGGGGGGAATGTCAGGGGTTTTGAAAAGGGGGAAAAATGTCGGGATTTTGAAAATGGGGGAAAAATGTCGGGGATTTTGAAAATTGGGGGAAAAATGTCAGGGATTTTGAAAATGGGGGAAAAATGTCAGGGATTTTGAAAATGGGGGAAAAAATGTCAGGGATTTTGAAAATGGGGAAAAAATGTCAGGGATTTTGAAAATGGGGGAGAAAATGTCAGGGATTTTGAAAATGGGGGAGAAAAATGTCAGGGATTTTGAAAATGGGGGAGAAAAATGTCAGGGATTTTGAAAATGGGGGAGAAAAATGTCAGGGATTTTGAAAATGGGGGAGAAAAATGTCAGGGATTTTGAAAATGGGGGAGAAAAATGTCAGGGATTTTGAAAATGGGGGAGAAAAATGTCAGGGATTTTGAAAATGGGGGAGAAAAATGTCAGGGATTTTGAAAATGGGGGAGAAAAATGTCAGGGATTTTGAAAATGGGGGAGAAAAATGTCAGGGATTTTGAAAATGGGGGAGAAAAATGTCAGGGATTTTGAAAATGGGGGAGAAAAATGTCAGGGATTTTGAAAATGGGGGAGAAAAATGTCAGGGATTTTGAAAATGGGGGAGAAAAATATCAGGGATTTTGAAAATGGGGGGAAAATGTCAGGGATTTAGGAAATTCCGGGATATGTCAGTGATTTCATTTGGTATATTTAACCATGCTTCGAGCAATGCTAATTATGGGCTAAGTGTGATGAAGTGGGCTGTGGTTAACACCTTAAAATTATCGGGGATATTGGCCAAATTTAGCCGGGGATAACCTGGAAAAGTCAGGAATTTTCAACATAAAACTTTCGTTTGAACCCTGTTAAAATGCATTGAAAGAAAATTAAAATTTTACCCGTTTTGCTAAGAAATGGTACAGTACCACAAACTTTAGAAAAAAGGTTTATTATTTTGAGACTTAGATTTAATTAAAAATAAATGCGGGACATGTATTATATGTATTAAGACATTTAACATTAAATGCGCCACGGTAGCTCGATGTAAGATAAGGAAGTTCATCATCACCATTATTATTTTTTTAAATATTAGAAACACGCCATTGACCCGAATGCTTAGTGCGAGATTATAATCTGGTCTCATTATAGCTTAAACGACTATACAGGGTGTTTCTGAAAAGTCCATCACAAATTAAGGGGCGTGTTTATGGGACCAAACTGAGCGGAAAGTACCAAAGAACATGGGGTGTACAACATTTTGTTACGGAGATATGGCCTTCCAAACATTCGCCCCTAAAACAAGGAAATATCCAAAAATGAGGAGTAACACTTAAGACCGACTAACCAGCTTGTTTAAAATTACTAGACAATTTCAATAGCCTTTAATCGAACAATTGATTTCTACCTTTACTAATCAGAAGCGTATAAATGAGTAGAAGTATGCCTACGGTGGTAATGTAAAATTAATCCCAAGTGACATGATGTTTCAAGATCTTCCCAGCACCAAGTAAAATGGTTCTGATTGAAGGGACTTTTATTAGCACAGCGTAAACAACGTTATTTTCAGGAATTAGTCCAAATGTCCACGGGCGGCATTACAAAAACGAGGCAGTCTTTCGAATGATACTTGGACATGTTGGAAGATCCCTGGCTTGTTCCTGTTATCTCAAACCGTAAAAAGCTACGCAAATCTTCATCATCACGGACAACACTCTTGTACGTTAGGTATGACCTTGAGAAAACCTAAAAGGACATCTCGAATGTATTTGAAAAACCCATCTCCAATTAAGGGGCGTGTTGTTTGTTTCCAACAGAGTAAACTCGCCCAGAGAACAATTACAATGCAGAGCCACGTTTCGGCGTTAATGGCCCTCAAAGGTGGTCCCAAAAACAAGAACAAACTTTAATTTGTTTCGTTCAGTAAGTGTTTCATGTGTCATAGATAAAACGCCATGATTAATGCACGAAGAAAATGAATTTATTGACAAGTTTTAACATTTAATTGCAACTAGTTACAAAAATTGTTCAAAGTGTTCACCACCCGCGTTAAGGCACACATTAGCACGTCTTACAAATGATTCCCTTACACGTTGAAAAATGCCTGGAGTTTCGCGAATTGTTTGACAGCCGTGAATTATTCGTCGACGTAGCTCTTCAACATCGGGCACTTCAGTCTGATAAACTAAGTCTTTCAGGTGGCCCCAAAGAAAGAAATCACAAGGGTTCAGATCGGGTGATCGAGCAGGCCACTCCACAGGTCCACCTCGACCTAACCACCGCAAAGGGAAGGTCGCGTTAAGATAATTTCGGACCGCGATGCTGAAATGTGGTGGTGCACCATCGTGCATGAACCACATTCTGTTTACCAAACCTAAGGGTACGTCTTCGAGTAGTTCCGGTAAATCGTCCCGTAAGAACTGCAAGTAAGCCACACCGTTTAACCTGGGCTCTAGGAAATATGGCCCAATTAAATTGTCACCCACAATACCACACCACACGTTTAAACTGAATTGTACTTGGTGACTTCTAACGCAAGTTGCGTGGGGGTTTAGCTGGGACCATTGATGTTTATTATGTAAGTTAATAATACCATCCCGTGAAAAGTTAGCTTCGTCAGTAACCAACAAATCCCGTGGGAAATCGATATCGTTTACTTTAGCCAGAAACCACTGACAAAACGCCGTGCGTCGTGGGTAGTCCGCTGGATTCAAACCTTGAACTTTTTGAACATGGAAAGGATGAAACCGGTGGCTTCTGAGGATTTTCCACACGAGCGTGTGGTTTACGCCTAATCGGCGACCAACTTGGCGGGTACTTGATTCAGGCTCGTCCTTGAAAATGGTGAAAACTTCGTCTTCTACGGCCTCTGGGATGGCTCTCGCTCTAGGTTGAGGTCCAGCCGGTTGGATTCGTCCATCTTGCCTCAAACGTCTGTCCACAGCCTCGAACGTCAGTCGATTTGGTAGTCGCCTCTGCGGAAATCTTTCCTGATACAAGCGTACAGCTGCAGCGGCATTCCCCTCGGCTAGTCCATACATTAGGTGCATATCCGCATATTCGGCATTTGTGAAGAAAGGCATTGTAACAGACTTCGTTGAATTATGAGTTTAATAAAACAAACACATGTACGTGAAACCTCTTTTATTCCTTTCTTAAAAAACATAGTGCTCTGTTTTAGTGCTCTGTTTTTTAAGAATAGGCGAAGTTCTCACTATTTTCGAGGACGATCCAAAAACAAGCAGCCGCCAATTGGTTTGCTGATTAAGAAAAAACCACACGCAACTTGCGTTAGAATTCACAAAGTACAATTCAGCTTAAACGTGTGGTGTAGTATTGTGGGTGACAATTTAATTGGGCCATATTTCCTAGAGCCCAGGTTAAACGGTGTGGCTTACTTGTAGTTCTTACGGGACGATTTACCAGAACTACTCGAAGACGTACCCTTAGGTTTAATAAACAGAATGTGGTTCATGTACGATGGTGCACCACCACATTTCAGCATCGCGGTCCGAAAACTTGTCAATAACATTTTCTTTGTGCATTAATCATGGCGTTTTATCTATGACACATGAAACACTTACTGAACGAAACAAATTAAAGTTTGTTCTTTTGTTTGGGACCACCTTTGTGGGCCATTAACGCCGAAACGTGGCTCTGCATTGTAATTGTTCTCTGGGCGAGTTTACTCTGTTGGAAACAAACAACACGCCCCTTAATTGGAGATGGGTTTTTCAAATACATTCGAGATGTCCTTTTAGGTTTTCTCAAGGTCATACCTAACGTACAAGAGTGTTGTCCGTGATGATGAAGATTTGCGTAGCTTTTTACGGTTTGAGATAACAGGAACAAGCCAGGGATCTTCCAACATGTCCAAGTATCATTCGAAAGACTGCCTCGTTTTTGTAATGCCGCCCGTGGACATTTGGACTAATTCCTGAAAATAACGTTGTTTACGCTGTGCTAATAAAAGTCCCTTCAATCAGAACCATTTTACTTGGTGCTGGGAAGATCTTGAAACATCATGTCACTTGGGATTAATTTTACATTACCACCGTAGGCATACTTCTACTCATTTATACGCTTCTGATTAGTAAAGGTAGAAATCAATTGTTCGATTAAAGGCTATTGAAATTGTCTAGTAATTTTAAACAAGCTGGTTAGTCGGTCTTAAGTGTTACTCCTCATTTTTGGATATTTCCTTGTTTTAGGGGCGAATGTTTGGAAGGCCATATCTCCGTAACAAAATGTTGTACACCCCATGTTCTTTGGTACTTTCCGCTCAGTTTGGTCCCATAAACACGCCCCTTAATTTGTGATGGACTTTTCAGAAACACCCTGTATAGTGTATATACATCCTAATTTACATTGGATTTGTAATGGTAACAATTTCTGGTATCCAAAATTTTTGACATCTTCATGCACGTGAACTTGGACGGCATTGAAAAACCCCTTTAGGCAAGGCTGTCCCTAAAAATAAGAACGCGTCGTGTAAGAAGAGATTCAGCAATACGTGCTCTGAATTTTGAAAACCCTTTTTAGAGTAGAGTACACTTTCGAGGGGTTAGTCACTTGAATAATCAGGTGTACAAAAACCACAGAAATCGATTACTTGATCTCGAGAATTCTTAGAAAATCATAGGTAATCACATTCATTTTTGTGGGTAATCAAAGGTAATCAGAAATCTCCGATAGTCACTGGAAATCACGTGAAATCTTGAGAAAATCAGAAATAATCACACGATTTACTAGTAATCTTTCGTAATCACCTCGGTAATCACGCATTTCGTGAAATAATCACGCATAATCAATCGAGTAATTCGAAAATCCAAAATAAAAATCGTATTCAGTTGAAATAGAAATAATCATTGCATTCATCGAAATTCACGAAGAATCCAGTGGTAATCACGGCATTCTCCAAAAAAAATCACCGGAATTCATTGGCATTCAAACAGAAATCGCGAGTAATCAGCGGCAATAATGGGAAATCAGTGTAAAGATTATGGAAATCACCGAAAATAATCGTAATCACGGAAATCAAGGAATTAATTCAGTAATCAACGGAATTCACATTAAAATTCAGAATTTTGGCGAATGACTAGCCCCTCGTACACTTTTAACTTTTAAAAGTAAGATTGTGTGCTTAGTTTCTACATTTCTTCGTCTTTTTTTTTCAATCGAAATACCATTTATTTTATTTTACCCGCTGATAGTCAAACTTTGAAACGAGTTGAAGGTTATAATAAAGGTAGTTTTTCGCAATATCATCATGATGATGATAGCGGGGGAATTTAGAGCCATAAAAGACACCCAAGGCAAATTAACGAAAGTATTTTATCTTTCCTCTCTTTCTAAATTGTCCTAAAAGAAATTGCAAAAAAAAAACCTGTTTTATAACATCTTCCTTCTAAAATCTAAATTCTTAACTATACTTATACGTAGTTAATATAAAATACCTGAACCTAGGTCTAGGAATGAAGTTTTTTTATCTTATAATAAGTTTAGTTGCGTTGCGTTGCTTGATATAAATATGTAATTTAATATCGGCTCCCTGTTCAACTGTTTGCAGTTATTTTATACTTCAGACACTTCCGTGATGGTATGAAGTGTTTTTGAGAGGCCATCTTTCATTTTCCTAATTTTTAACGAGTTCTACTTTCCGGACACACTCAATAGAGAATGACATAGATGCATTCCATCGAATTCAATTCTTTTCATAGCTACAATGAGATCTTAATAGATAATGGATAGATAGACCCTTTTTCAAATAAGGTCCGGGGATAAAATTGAGACTGGTGTTTGAACACCTTGTTGTCTTAAGAAGGAACATTTATTGGGTATGTGGGCAACAGAGACGTTAGACAAAAGGACTTTGTTCCAGGACTGGTAACTTTGAAGCCAAATCTAACGTCTTTGGATTCATATACCGATCAATGTTCCGCATTAACCCAATATCAAGCAGACGATCCTTACGCTCTCTCTTTTTAAAAAGGGTCCAGGCTGAAAAATAAGGATTTTTTTAAACTGGACATTTGGCCAGCAGAGCCCAAGCACTTGGCCACTTAAAATTGTTAATCTTGGAACATACTCAAATTTGGCCAGTAGACCTCCAAGCATTGAATTTTAAAAGTGGACATTTGTTGTATGAACCCTGTTTGTCCAGCCTCCCAGCATTCTAACTTTCCAAGCGTTGCATTTTAAAAGTGGACATTTGTTGTATGAACCCTGTTTGTCCAGCCTCCCAGCATTCTAACTTTCCAAGCGTTGTATTTTAAAAGTGGACATTTGTTGTATGAACCCTGTTTGTCCAGCCTCCCAGCATTCTAACTTTCCAAGCGTTGCATTTTAAAAGTGGACATTTGTTGTATGAACCCTGTTTGTCCAGCCTCCCAGCATTCTAACTTTCCAAGCGTTGTATTTTAAAAGTGGACATTTGTTGTATGAACCCTGTTTGTCCAGCCTCCCAGCATTCTAACTTTCCAAGCGTTGCATTTTAAAAGTGGACATTTGTTGTATGAACCCTGTTTGTCCAGCCTCCCAGCATTCTAACTTTCCAAGCGTTGCATTTTAAAAGTGGACATATGTCCAGGGCCACCGCATTATTTCTCAGCCTGAAATGGTCTATTACACTCTATTCACCACGAGTACTACTGTTTCAAAATACAGATGCCTATTATACCAAACTTAGAAAACAAATTATACTAGGAAAGGTTAGCTTCTATAATTAGGCGGGTTATTATGGCGGGAAATGAAAAAAGGCGCGTATTTATGGCGGGAATAACAAAAAACCCTTTGAATAAGCAAATCGTGCTTTTTCACTCCCTCTTCGTGTTAAAAATGCTTTGGATGGTGTATAAAGTTCCATTGCCAGTGGTAAAACCAAACAAAGTTGTTTTTTTTTTCTTTAATAATATTCGTGACTGGAAGAAAAATATTATTTCATTTAAAACTTTGACCGAATTTAATAATCAGATTGGGTGAACAAAGTACACATCTTTTCCTGTTTTAAACAGGATGAACTCCCCTTCATAAAAAAACTTATTTAAATAACGGAGTATCTTTTCTTTTTTTCTTTAACTTATTAATACTTGAACTTAAATTTTTTTCTTTGCTTGAATTCATAAGAGTCAAATTTAGTTACACTTATCGCGAATGTAGGTTCACGCTCGCAACTTATTAGAGAAAAATGACAAGTTCGCCCCTTTATTTTTAAAGTTTTTAATTGCTTGTACTAAGGAATGTGGTTGATTTTTATAGAGATTTTTATTTCGAAATCATCCCACTTGACTCTGTAAAGCATTTTTTAGTGTAGTCCTGCATCTCTTGTCGCTTTGAACATCCTACGCGAGTTTTGATTCGGCGCTAAAATATTATGGCCTCTCCTTACTAGTTAGCAACCACTTACTCCAGTCTCCTTCCCGGGGAGAATCGATTTAATTGAAATATACATCGATTTATATCAATTACAGTTGATTATTATCGAAGCTACTTCCTTAGGGGATATGGTCACGTGGTTTAAAATGACGTGATTATTGCCGATAGATCGTTCTTTGAGGTCAGCTATTGCTAACTGTAGACGCTAGTTATCGTGTCATCAATGGACAGGTTTCTTACAAACCTGGAAATCTCAGGGAAATTTATAATTTTTCGTGAAATTCAGGGAAATTTGTGAGACTAAAGTAAGTTTGTTTAACTAAAAAAGGAACCCTCATGAAGCTTTTACAGGAATAAATAACTCTTGCGGTTATTAGGTGGCCTTGCACCTGGAAAGGTCAGGGAAATCTGTAGTTATTAGGTGGCCTTGCACCTGGAAAGGTCAGGGAAATCTGCAGTTATTAGGTGGCCTTGCACCTGGAAAGGTCAGGGAAATCTGCAGTTATTAGGTGGCCTTGCACCTGGAAAGGTCAGGGAAATCTGCAGTTATTAGGTGGCCTTGCACCTGGAAAGGTCAGGGAAATCGTCAGTTATTAGGTGGCCATGCACCTGGAAAGGTCAGGAAAAGCTGCAGTTATTAGGTGGCCATGCACCTGGAAAGGTCAGGAAAAGCTGGAGTTATTAGGTGCCCTTGCACCGGGAAAGGTCAGGGAAATCGTCAGTTATTAGGTGGCCTTGCATCTGTAAATGTCAGGGAAATCGGGTTTCCAAAAGTTTTATGATATCATTTATTTTAGAGTGGTCAGTTTTAGGTATCACACCTTAACTATCATGCCCTCAAAAAGTTTCACTTTAGCCCTTAAATCTGCAGAGTTCTGACCTCCTAAACTTCGTGGTGATGGGTAGAATACAAAACGGAGCAAAAACCGCGGGAAAATCCTCAGAAATACCAATTTTCTCCCTCGAAAACATTTTCTGTTTATTCTTTCATCAGAAGAATCATCTGGAATTTCGTTTATTATTTTGCTTTTCTTTGTTCGTATCTTTCCCCAAGATAGATTTTTCGATTTCAGTCTAGTTTCTGTTTGTTTTCTATTCCCCCACTATTACGTGATTGGCAATGGTCATTGGGCCTTTTCTAACAGATAGTTATTGATTTTTCATCTTTGTTTTTGTGGGAAGGCTTCCCAAAAACCATCAGATTGGAAAAAGCTCAAAGTGAAAGTGGACCGCTATCTAGGGCCTAGTTCTGCCAATTTTCGATTTGGTTCACCCACTAAGAACTTTTTTTTATCCATTTTTCTTTTTTTATTAACGATTGTGGATCATCATTTATCCGTCTTCATGGGTGGTTTATGTCATGGGTCGTCTAGTATCTCTAACGGGTGTGTAAAAAATTGGATTGATAATTTGGTATTTTCGTCTCAATCATCCGGAGAAAGCTATTCGTTCAAAACTGCGAAGATTGAAAAGAGGATTTATTTAAAGGAAAGAGTTAAGCAAGAATTTTTATCGGAGTTGAATTAGTCGTTACTTCTAAAAGCTGGAATACATACCACCAATATAGGAATCATTGCGCCCAGATATCTAATGTTAATTTCAATGCGGGTTTTGTGGGACGGGTTTTTGAGTACTTTCCGTCATTTCTCATAGTTCTGGCGTCTTTATAACTGCGATTTCATTGGATGGTAGCAACGCAAGGTGCAACGTGCAGCTAGATAGACTTTTTTTTTGCGAAGTAAAGATCGTCATGCATAATGATTTGTCTGGCTCCTCCCACAAAATTCTACTAGATATGTTGAGAAAATGGCTGGCTACACAATGATTCCGGTTAGCTGTATAAAAAGTGATTGAATTGAAAATTAATAATTCTTAAATTTGTTTGCGTAATTAACAACTTACTTTTAATTAACAAACACTGGGCGAAGATATTACCCATGTATGATTCATTCCATCTCTCATGTACAAGCAATTTACTTTCATAGGCTTGCTTGCTTTTTAACAGACATGGTCTATAGAGAGCTTTCAGTTGGAGGAGGAGCTGAGTCTCGTGACATAATTTACGCTGCCATATTGGTGGTTTAAACAGCTGGAATGAAGCTGAGACCACCCAATATGGCTACCAGAACAGCGGTAAGACTTGGGAGGGTGTGACGTACTAATATCCCGCTCTCTATTCCAGGGTTTGTTAATTAAAGCTGATAGTTCATTACCCTTGTAAATTTGAGAATTACTAATTATCTAGTATACAGCATTGCATTTTTAGCAGTAATGAATGATTAAAACCCACGAAATAGGTGATACCTTTCCTTTAAAATGTTTATGTTTATCGCAATTTCGGATTGTGCACTACACTCCGAGTAATTTTAACATTTAGGACGGTTTTAATACCCTCAAAGGCAAAACACCGCCTCTCGTCTGCAACAGAAAATGATGTCGTGTAGTGAAGGGTACAATTTCTTATCTCGTAAGGTTCTTAGTCTGTAGGAGATGCGCTTTAGGGATTGCATTTATTTTGGTTTTTTTGCTTCGAAGATAAAAAGTTGGACAAATAGGCCTCATTTATAAAACCCCCATTTCGTTCAAACTCTATTCGCGTACGTACTTTGAGTGCCCACTTTCCTTTTCAATGGAAAATCAGACGTTATGAGCTTCACGTTTGACAGTGCATCTCGCCTCACCATTTTTTTAGTACTGTGAAAGGTGGAATCGATCCAGCTCTTGAAAAGAATCTCAAAAGAAAAAAAATCCATTTTGTTTTCGCTTTTAGTTCCGTTTTTTTTTGGCCTACTTCCGCTTGCTTACATATAGGAAGCGGATTTTGGTCATACATAAATTAAACTACATCTCTTCTTGCTTTCTTAGAAATAACTCCGGGGCCATTTTTTTCCCTTTGAAAAATATGGATATTTTCTCTTCTCCATAATTTTTAAGAGTTGGTCACGGTCTTACAGGCAGTATGCAACCCTTAGGAAAGCCCATGATTTCATGATGAAAGGACAGAACTCTTCTATTGAGTCCCTCGATTGCAGAGCAGATATTCTACAGGCACAGGGTGTTTCTGAAAGGTTTGTTAGAAATTAAGGGGGATGTTCTTTAAGAGATTTCGAGTCGAAAATGTAACTTCTATCTCCATTTTGCAATAAGGGAAACACCGTTTTAAAGTTATGATTGGAGGATTTTATGGATGACCCCTTAAATTTCGTTAAGAAACTGAAAGATTGGTGATAAATTTAATTAAGGGGTCATTTAATTACAAGCACTTTTTTTAGATTTATAAGCACTTTTTTTTTAGATTTATAAGCACTTTTTTTTAGATTTACAAGCACTTTTTTTTAGATTTACAAGCACTTTTTTTTTAGATTTACAAGCACTTTTTTTTAGATTTACAAGCACTTTTTTAGATTTACATTACAGGGAGCCCACCGGTCCTATAATTCCTATATTTTTGAACCTGACCTTTATTATCCTATAATTTATTGAAAGGTCCTATAATATCCTATATTATTGACTTAGTCGAAGTTTTCGCTTAGTTTAGCATCAAATTCATCAAAATTTAGCTTTTTTTTTATCGAGATCACATTTGAATAGACACCGAAATTGTGGAGCTCGCTTAGGATTTTTTCTATATTATATTATGTTATATTTTAATTAAGTTCTTCTGAGTTTTCAAAGTAAAATCCAATTTGTTATTTTTTTTTTGGGATTTTTCTACATAGTTTAAGCCCAAAATTGTATTATATTAGAGCATTTTTAGTCCTATATTTTCCTATAAAAACACATTTTTTTCTCCTATAAAATTCCGGAAAAAAATTCCTATTTTTCCTATAAGGAATTTAAATTTAAGAGTGGGCTCCCTGGGTCAACCGTAAAACACTCCAAACATTATTTGAAAACAATGACCCGGACGACTAAAGGTCATCGAAATCGCCAAAAGAGCATTCCCCTTAATTTCAGATAGACCTTTCAGAAAAGTCCTGTGCTTAAATTAATAAACTTAATTTTAGTTCAGTTTCGTTTCTTTAATTGGTTTATTTTTTGAAGATAGTCGGTTTGTAAGGCCAAGTTTGAGTATCAGGCCTGCCTTTGCCTCTACTGAACGCTTACTTATCTCGAAATAGACTCGAATAAACGGAATAAATAAATAAAGGTCCAAGTTCTTTATCCCGACCTCAGGAAGATTTTCTTATCATTTTAAATGCTGCAAGGGGCAGTTTTTTTTTTGCGTTGGAATGTCCGTGAGTCTCGTATCGTGTTTTGACGACTCTCACGCCATCCATCTTGGTTCATGCTACGGTAACGCTGTTCCATTGACCTCTCGCGTCGCTGGTTCTCGTTCTATATGGTCATGGAGGAAATATTGAAAGGAGGAGAAATATTTGGGACCTACCTGACAGAACCGAAGCAAATTTAGAAATATTTAGATTCCCGACGAACATAGGGACCCTAAGGAATTTCTTGGGTGCCTTCGATGCTGTTAAGACCAAACTAAATGACTGGCAACACTTGCATGCACACTATCTATTGTGTTTGTTAGGTTGGCATCGAAATCCTTCGAAGAACCTTTTCTACTCCTTTTTGTTTCGTCCTCCATGGTTTAGTATTCCCTCCCTGTATTGTAATGACTGTATCGTGATTCTTTATCACACGATTACTTCTCTTTTCCGTGAACCCCGTATTATCCAATCCTGGAACCCTTGGGCCTTGCTCCCCTGGTGACTAATATAATATAATGATCCTTCCCATATACCTACCTACCTATACCATATACTCCTGGAAGTTAGGTTCTTCCGAAGTGCGTGCGTGTTTGGGATCATGTGTAATTCTTTTACGATCACCAGCGAAGCCTTAGTTTGTACCGAAAGCATAGATTACCTAGACTGGGAGCTGTGTTTTACCAGCAGGGATTTGAATGAGCTGTATATGTACGTCATGTACAGGGTGTTTCTGATAAGTCTTGGGCGATTTTGAGTCGAGAATGTAACTTCTATCTCCATTTTGCCGTCCGGGCCACTGTTTTCAAGTTAAGATTGTCCAGAGTATTTTACGGATGATCCCTTTAATTTAATTAAGAAACTGATTGAGACAATGATTGCTAATTTAGTTAAGGGGTGCTCCCTAAAACACTAAAATCGTAACTCGAAAGCAGTGTCCCTTGTGGTGAAGAATACTATTGGTCGAAACATTTGTGTAAAATCCGTCCAATAGAATTCTTTATCCCGACGCCTTCTGCGTCATAGGCTGGTCTAACGCGTAGGCCTCAGTAAGAAAAAGTTAATTGATTGTATATTCTATAAACATAGGTTTCCAATTTTAACTCTTTTTCTCTTTTCGAATAAAAACGGAAAATAAAATACTATGGTATAGGAGACCCCTTCCCTTTTAGAAAGTGAATTTATCGGTATTTTTTTAAGGCTTAGACCTAACCCTTTTCTTTTTGTATAAAGACTTTCTCTTTTCTCTGTAAAGTACGATCGTAAAGTGCCAGCCAATAAAAACTTTGTCAAGATGAGCGAGTAACTCTCGTCTGTCTCTTCTTTAGGAGGACGCGATAGATAGGAAGTATGAAAAAGTTTTGATGGTACTTCAGAGATCAGAATGCTTGGTGCATGGCGCTATTTTTTATGTCCGATTCTTACTTCTTATACCCTCGCTTCAAGAAGAAAACCTTTGACACGAACATGCTAAAAAGAAAATATGCTCTCTCTTTTTTCTTTCCTTGGAATGCATACTCTAGCGATTGTCTGAAAGTCTGCAGCTTTTTCTTTTTGACTTATTTTTTTCTGTTATTTTTCTCATCGGAAGTAGATTCTTTACTTCTTTAGAAGTTATTAGCGGTGCTTCTTGGTGCGAGGGAAATCAGGGAGAAATGAGTGATGATGAGCGACCTGTGCCAATGCACGCCCCTGCCCTTTGGTAAAGGCGATTGTTAAGTGCTGCCGCGTAGCGCCTTTGTATTTGTATGAGAAGTAGCTTCTATTTTTAAGACAGAGAGGGCGTCGTTTACGATTCCGTACTGTACGACCCTACCAAAAAAGGACGCTGGGAGGACTTGGGTGTTGTAGGTGGGGTACAGAGGCAACGTTATCGGTATGGGGGTTACCACTCCATCCTTCTCAGTCTCTCCTTCAAGGGGAAGTAACCCCGCCCCTGTGGTGGTTGCTTCCTTTCTGGAATGAACTATTTCTATGTAACTAAGAGGGGAAAGACAATGGGTTAAAACCTTGCCTTCCATCACGCTTTTTGGCGCCTGCGCTGTAGTCATTTTGTATCATGAGAGTGCAAAAAGAGGGCAATGTATCAACCCCTTGTACGTCCCGATGCTGAGGGTTGGATTGCCTACCCCCTTTTTTTTTCTTCGAAAAGGTATATTTTGTGGACAGGTAGCCATTACAATTGTATTTTCCTAGGAGATGGATTAATGGACTTCTGCTAAAAGCTTATTTATCTACATTTTTTCTGGAAAAATGTTAAATTTTCTTTATTTTCTCGCGCGCCTTCTTCCTACGCGTCTATATCCTATAAGATTTGTTTGAGATAGAGAGAGAGAGCCTTATTGACCATATAGGCGATCACTCCTTTTTTCCCACATCGATATCGCGCTCTTTCTTTGCACGGCATTCCACACACACCTACCTTTACCTATATTCCAAGTATATACTTAAGCCATAAAGTGTTGATCTTTCGGGGAAAAGTATATCGGGCTCACCTTTTTCGGGCTGATAATGTAGGTGTGCCGGGCCCACTCTCTTTAAAGTTTAAATGGCGTATCTTGAACGTCTGAAATTATTATATAGTGTTGTCAAGAAGCGATATCTAGTTTACTAGGGAGAAGGTATAAATAAATCTACATTTCCAACTTTATCTCCAGTCCAAACGTACTAGGGAGAAGGTATAAGGTATAAATTCGCCACATTTCCAGCTTTGTCTCCAGTCCAAACGTAGGTCAGGAGTTAATCCCCGCCTCTGAATTACAACCAGCATCTCATTGGTTCTTGAAAACTCACGTCAGCGCGACGCGAATGACGAAAATTACTGGCGACTGAGGAGCGGCGAAATAGCCCGGCCTCCTTTTACGTCCCCCCTTGTATTTGGAAAGGGGGACTGGCGAGCGAATACTTAGGCATCATATACCTTATCCCTAGTAAACTAGATATCGCTTCTTGGTGTTATGGCATCGAATGTTATTTTCTTATACGTTTAAAGTAAGTAGCTGCCGATGCTATATATTCTTCTATATTTGTGGTTTGGTTTCGTACCACCATTATCCATCAGAAAATTATCTGATAAAATAATTACCCAGAAATGTTTGGAGAAAATGTTATTCCGCTATTAAAATTCCTGCATTTTTTATGGGAATTTTTTTATATAATTTTGAGGAAAATTTTGTCGGTTTGTATTTTAATTGAAATTAGCGGTGCGTGTATGGCTGGTAAGTGTGGGGGGCATTGAACAGAGTAATTAGACTCGAAATTCATTCTTTGAGAGCGTGGGATGTTTTTGATAACCCAATACTTTCCGCTTTTTATTATTATTATATATATTTTTTCAAATTATATCCCGTTATATACAGGGTATTACAAAAAAGGTGGGTGGTAGGAGATACCGAAGTACAGTGGGTTCTATGGGCGATTTTGAGTCGAAAATATTCTATAATACTTTACCCTAATGGAGAAGGGGTGGAGTTATCCGTGAAACACTCCAATGGTCATAGGGCAAACTGTCATTGAATTACATTTGGTCATTTTCGTCTCAAAATCGTCCACTGAACTTAGGTAAGTCCTACCACCCTTTTTGAAACACCTTGTATATAATATAGTAAAGTTTTAAGCGTGGGTTCATTTTGCAGAGGTATATATATATATGAATTGAAAGCGGTTTTTAATTTGAAAAGTTAATTAGTTTGATTAATCATCGAATGTTTTTTTTTCTATTCATGAATGGGACCTGTTGTACGTATGTTCGGTATTTGAAATTAAATATTATTAAAAACAACCAATTTTGGTTGGTTGTCCTTGGTATACCCGAACCTGAAAACCTTTCTTAAGTCATTCGTTGCTACGTAAGCTTTCAGTTATAAGTTTCTATGTCTGATGTACGCGAAACTACTATATTGAAAACCTTGAATAATTCTCTCAGACAATAGACAAACTAGAACGAATGGATAATCTTACGTTTTCTAATTTAAGATCCCTTTTCTTGCGGCGTCCGTGAAATAAAATCGAGACAAGATCACGCCATAAAATATTTGGTGTTATTATATCGAGGTCATTTAAACTCCTCTCCAATCAAGCTTGAAACCGCTGCTCGCTTTACTTTCGTATTCTTTACTTTAAAGGGATACTACATGCTACAATGTTTTCTGTTTTAATCGAAAGAGCGTGTAAAATAATGAATATATCAATTAGAACCATGTTTCTATCTACAATCTAGTAGCGATATCTAGTTTATTAGGGATACGGTATAAGATGCCTAGGTATTCCCGCGCCATTGTCCCAGTCCCCCTTTCAAAATACAAGGGGGGACGTAAAACGAGGCCGGGCTATTTCGCCTCTCCTCAGTCGGAAAATACGGAATTTTCGTCATTCGCGTCGCGCTGACTTGAGTATTCAAGAACCAATGAGATGCTGGTTGTAATTTAGAGGGGGGATTAACTCCGGACCTACGTTTGGACTGCAGATAAAGCTAGAAATGTGGCGAATTATACCCTCTCCCTAATAAACTAGATATGACTTCTTGCTACAATATTATAGAAGATATGAGAAATTAAGTTTTCGTAATGGATGGCACTACGCGTTAGGCTTTCACGTGAAGCACTGGGAGGTACCCCTATTGGATGCCTAGTACCACCTGACGGATTCGTCCAATAGGTATACTCCCCAGTGCTTCGCGGGAAAGCCGAACGCGTAGTGCCATCCATTACGGAAACTTAATTGCTCGTATCTTCTAAAATATTGTAAACAGATAACAGAAATATGGTTGCATTTGATATTTTCATTATTTTATACGGTCTTAATTAAAAGTCTTTCAATATCCTTTTCCTTTAAGCCTTTTATTTATGGGAGTACCGGGTGTATTCTAATTAAGTCTAGAAACTCGGAAAACTCGCCTCCCATGTGTATAACTCCACCGAGCTAAACTCGGAATAAGGGCTTTCCGCTCCAGCGCTTGATTGCCCTAACCGAATATCAGCGCGTAATCTGCGTTTTGGGATATATAGCCACACACGCAGATATAAATGAGACTGCTGCGTTACCGGCCTTCTGCTACTGCTTCTATATTTTTCAAATACTGCAGTTTCAGCATGCAGTTTCCCGTCCGTTACAGAACGCAACGCAACGCCATATAAGAATGAATTGCCTTCTGTTAGGTCCGACGACAGATTCGCTCTTTGTGTCTGCTGAAATTAGATCCCAAAGTTGCTAATACAGTACCCTAATTTTGGCGGGATTTCGCAAAAACATATCAAAAAACACCCGCCATTTCTAAACAAAAAGAAAAAAAATGCGCCAAATTTTGGCGGGAAAAAGAACGCACCATTTCAAAACAAAACAAGCGCCAAACTTTGGCGGGAAAGTCAAAATAATTCGGGAAACCGCTTTAATTCGAATATAAGTTTAAATTTGTCCTTTGTCAATCGACATCTTGTTTCTTTTTAAAGTTAATGACTTAGTAAATGAACATGTGCGTGTTTAGAGCAATTTTTATGTTTGAAAAAAATGTTATGCCAGAAAAAAGAATGGATCGTTTTTGTTTCCTAAAGGTCTTTTTAAAACGCAGCAGCTGTAAAAATTTTTTGTCCCCTCATACTTGGCACTTTAATTAGCGATCTGACAATTTTCAGAAACTCTTTCTTATTTTTTTAGTTTCTTCAACCCCTTCTTTCCCCCCCTTTAAAAATTAAAATTCAGTAGACAGGAGCTAAGATTTAAAAATACACTCGTTTCCTGTCGGCTATTCACGTTTGATATCACACACACTTTATCCTAAATATTGATTTTCCATTAATTTAGAAATTGCTGTAAAAATAACTTAAGGATGAGGGATCAATATTATTGTTTTCTTTTGAGAATAATACTACTATATCATAAGTTCATAAGTAAGTTCCATAAGTTTGTCACTGGTTACAAACTGGAGCTTGTCATCAAGTGACTTAGGTCATAGATTCGAGGTAAAGCGACGTCTGGTGAGGCGCTGTCAAAGGCTTAGTACAGCAGACTAAATAGGAAGATGGAAGTCCTGCAAAATTAACAACCGAGTGTAGGACTTCAATTCTCGCTTGTCGTTCTCGAACTAGCTTTCTGTAAGTCAATAGCTAGCATTACGAAGTATAGGAAGTGGGATACTTATGTAACGTATCTTATAAACTTATGTCTATATGAGATGAGGATGAAATGTTTGAAAGGGCGTCGTCTTGTGTATAGCATAGAGGTCACTCTAATGAGAGCTATTATTATTTTTTTAACATAACGGAATCTAATTACGAAGGAGGGATGTAGTACATTTTCCATATGTCCGTCGTCGGTTTTATAGTATGCGCTGACCTAGTTCTCCATCGCCTCTAATTAACATTTAATAACGTTTGGTGTGGTTTCTTTTTTTCTTACAAACTGCAAAATAGCTTCCTCTGTAACAACCATAAACTTGTTTTGTTTTCACTAAGTCCAAACAGTGTCCGCGTACTCTATAAACTATAAACCACTTACCAAAATATAAACCTGGTGTATATTTAAACGTAATTTGCATAATTTGTTCTCTCTCTTTTCAAAATGGCGGGGGGGGGGGGACGAAATATCGTCTGCGGAATATCCCGTTGATCCAAAGACGTTAAACTATAATTGTGCAGACCAGTGTTGTGAGTGCAGTTCAACCGCTATCTATAACACACGAAAAAGCTTGTAGTTCTATTCGATTCAGTCATCATTCAGTTCCAAACATGCAGAATATGCTCTAATAACAAATGACTGGCAACCCTGTGAAGCGCGGTTAAAGTTAAGAAACGGAGGGGAAAATTTAGTGCACACTATCTATAGGTCTTATTAGTCCAAAAATCCTTCAGTTTTAAGTTATATCTAACGTCTTTGTTTTGTCTCGTCTCAAGAAAACACGGTTGTTAAACACCAGACTATATTTTATCCCTGACTTCTGAAAAAGATCTTGTTTGCTCGTCAGTCTTTACTCTTGATTGAGTCTTTTAAGGCTTTACCTATAAAATGGTTTAGTTTATCACGATGATATTCAAGTATATGTAGAACATTTTTTTAACACTTTAACAAGGTATAATTGGCGTGAAACCTGTCTTGATACGAAAATATAAATTTATATTCAGAGTCCATTGTATTGTCAAGAGAGTGTTGTCGCGGGCGAAATCAGTTCCGGAGGGAGGTGTTATACAAAGATGGGCGTTGACGTCTGTAGACCATGCTTCGTAAATTTGTTATTTTTCTGCAAATCGGGGACGTCGCCAATACAAATACCTTACCTCAAGAAGCATAAATCTTTATTCTTAAAACTCGCAACACCTTTCTCTTTTTATTTGAGACTAAATCGCGTGAAATTCGCGCCATATTTCTTGATTAGCGTAACCAGAATTAAACCCCAGCCATGCATTTGTTTAGTTACGCGAGCCCCGCCATTTCCTGTTTCAACTAATTATGAATATGTAGGTTTTAGGACTCTGTCGTACGTCACGTGGACGTGGAAGTGTACTAAATAATTTGTTGAATTAATAACAAGACTCCGGAATGAATTTTATATTATTTTTGAAATGATGAGTGTAGAGAAGATATTTTGATCACGTAGGTACTTGGGTGTAGGTTTAGTTGGATATACAAGGTGTGTATGTACTAAAGGGGCTAGAGAAATTTCCTTTCCACGTTTCTTAACTTTAAGAGCGTGCGCTTCACAGGGTTGCCAGTAAGTTGTCAGAGCATCTCCTGCAGGTTTGGAACTGAATCGAACAGAAGCTCTACAAGCTTTCCAGTCTGTTATACGTAGGTAGAGGTTGAATTGCACTCGTCACAAATGACTGGAAGACACTTGTCCGCACTCTGCACACTTATCTATTTCTCGTACGATGGCACGAACTTTGAAATCCAAAATTTACAGTCAAATATATTAAACACATTCCCATTTTGCCACTACTACACTTTTGGAGGAACATCTTTTTGGAATTTATCTCGGATTCAGGGATACGTTTTCTCTTTTCTACAACTTACAAAATGCTAGGGGTTACTATGACAATCAGGAAGGAGCAATTAAGCTAATTAGTAAAAGATATCGTTCCTCTCTCTCTCCTAATCCTTATTGACACCTACCTTCTTTTGGAATTTGGATATCCTTAGATTGTGATGTTATTATATCTCTATTTCTTCCCTTCCCTACGATGATAAATATTTGGGATTACTCCAATCAGCGCTGGAGTAAATTAGATTTAATGCCATTTATTTGGAAAATTGCATTCATGCAAATGACTGGCAACACTTGCCTGCACATTATTCCATACATGATAACCCAAACCGGCGTTTGCATTTCTCTATTTTCGTGTTAGACTGATGAGGTCATACTCTTCACCTGTATTCCTTCATCAGTAAAGTATTCAACCTCAACCTCCACACAATCTCAAACGGCGCGCAACCTGTTGCCTTACCTGAAAAAGTCTGTAAGAGAGAATTTTATTGTAGGTAGAAAAATTTTCATCCCTCCTAGGCCCTATAAGAGAAAATATACATTTTTTTGTTATTTAGTGGCACGGTCTTCACCCCGAGCCGCGTGATGCCACTCCTACCTAAAACCCAAGCCTTACCAGGAGAGTTACCTTTCCATATTTTTTTATTCCCCGTCTAAATACATTATGCACCTTTCTTGGCCCAGTCGGCTTTTTTTTTTTTCACCATTTCTAAAATCCCTACGCTCTTTTTGCGATTACGCGTATTCGAAATTGGTAAAATTTTCCAACCCTCCTGCATGCCACGCAACGCGTCATCATCCGTTGCTAGCCCAACTGCTTAGCTAAAATCGTACGCTCTACGTAGCTAGCTAGCAAGCTACCCAGCCAAGAGTGAACTGGCTGGCTGGCGTGTATAGTATGTAGTCACTAGTCTAGCGGCAGACGTCATTTAGACCACGACGCGGTCGGTTGCTCTCCAAAAAGTTCGGACGCCTACCTACCTGAGTGTGTTGATTTGGTTTTTTTTGTATTCGGGGTTTTCGTTATTATAGACGCCGGTTTTTGATTGTGTGGAATGATTGTTGTTAAGTTCTTGCGTTACTCGGATTAAACCTGCCAAATTAATTAATTACTTAAAAATGGATGAAGAAAATCAGAATCAAAATGAAGGATTAAATTCGCCGCTCTATTCAGAGGTGAGTTGAATCAGGAGCTTGTGTTTGAATTAGGGACATAACAGGGCCCGGGACAACGCGAGGGGACAACGTTAATGTTGAAGTAATTAATTAGTTACATTTTTGATATGTTTTCACGTATTTCCTAGGATTTTTTCCACAATTCGTGGAGGGATTTTTTAGTATAAAGATAATTATTTTCTCCTCTAGGGGGTTTGGCCTCTGTTTTTTTTATGGTGGTAGCATTCCAACCGGATTTTTTTTTCCTTCGCCGGTAAAGTGACTTTGAATTAGAGGACATTCCCCTTTAATTTTTACCTTTCTCCGCTCGGCTTTATTGAATCGACTTGTCACCGTCCGAATTCATTTACTATACTAAGCCTAAATAAGAAAGTTACGCCGATATTCCACAAACGTTAGGCTTAGCGAATCATTGTTATAATGAGGTTAGTTATGTCAAACCTCTACTCTACGCCCATTCATATAAATACACCTTGGTGTTACTGTTATTACGAAACATTTCGTAACCTTTCAAACTTCTTTCTTTAAATATTATTTTCGTAATAGAGTCGTTTCGTGTCGTGTTATGGAAATTCGAATTTGAAACGGCTAAAAATTAGGCCCGAACTTTAGAGTTATAGCAAGGTTTATAATTATAAAATTATTTTCAAATAAATTATTTGCATATAGAGTGGGGCCAAACAGGGGCGGTCGTACTTTGAAACCTTTTACGATGATGTCTTTTTATATTTGGAGATTATCCAAAAACAAAACCGTGTGTGCAATATCTAAGTAATTATCTTTGTATAGATGCTTAGGTAATCAACGTGGAATGTTGAATATTCTTTCAAGCGCGTCTTCAAGATTGTATACGTCGTTTAAATAATATGCAAATCTCTGTCGGTATGACGAAAGAGTTGAAAAGTTCTCGGGCCCTAAACACTGGTTTTAAAAATTACGACGCGTGGGTTTATTCGTTCCGTGTGACATAAGGTGCCCGAATTAAAATTTTAAAGGGTGTTTGAAAGATAAACAAACTAAAAGTTGACGCCTTTTTTTTTCTTAAGAATTATGTAAATTATCTCTCAGAGTCATCATTAACTTAAAATAATAATAATTTTGTAGGGTGCACAGCGAAAAGATGTTTACGATGCTATATTTAAAACCATAAGTTATAAGATATGTCACATAAGTTTGTCACCGGTTACAAACTCGAACTTGTAATGAAGTGACGTAGGTCAGGTAGATTCGAGGTAAAGCGACGCCTGGTGAGGCGCTGTCAAAGGTTTAATGCAGACTAAATAGGAGATGGACTGCAAAATTAACCGAGTGTAGTTACCGAGAGCTTGTATGAAATTACGTCGGTTAAACGTCATAGATTCGAGGTAAAGCGACACCTGGTGACTCGGTGAGGCGCTGTCAAAGGCTTAGTACAGGCTAAATAGGAAGATGGAAGTAATGCAAAATTAACCGAGTGTAGTTACTAGAGCTTGTCATGAAATGACGTCGGTGAATGTCATAGATTCGAGGTAAAGCGACGCCTGGTGAGGCACTGTCAAAGGCTTAGTATAAGACTAAATAGGAAGATGGACTGCAAAATTAACCGAGTGTAGTTACTGAGAGCTTGTCATGAAATGTCTTAGGTGTGAAACGTCATAGATTTGAGGTAAAGCGACGCCTGGCGAGGCACTGTTAAGGCTTAGTATAAG
>JAEQBA010002465.1:0-17587 GCA_019434445.1 Phalangium opilio
GGCGTAATCTGGGTACTACTATTCATATTATAAAAAAACGTCTTGGTTTGGACCAAGGCCGAAAAAAACAAACGATATGTGTGAGGTTTATCATTTGACTGAAGTTTCAGATATTGCAATTGTTTTAGTTATTTTTATCCATTTAATCCTTAATCAGTATTAAATTCAATCAACTGATTTTACTGTTAATCGATCCATTCCCTCTAAATTAATTGAAAAAATTACATATCTACGCTTTTTCAAGAACAATTACATTTTCCGAAAACATTTTATCATGAAATTAATTATTTTGAAGGGAGTACGTATTGAGGTGTGTCAATATAGAATATTTGAAATATTCTACTGACTTTCTTAAAAGAGCAGGTGAACTTTGACATAATTCGAAAGGAAAATGTAAATATTTAATAGTGGATTCCAAACAAGGGTGTTGCACTAATTTATACATTTAATTTCGTATAACGAAATGCTACATTTCTATTGTCGCCTCTATGAAGAAATGATTGCACTGCAATTTCCCTCTCCGTGCTTTAGAATTTCTTGGTCATGATTCAGTCTTCATTTGAAACGTCACCACCCCTTTCTACATTGTTGGCGCTATTGTACACCGGTTACGTATTACGTGTAATCCTTTTAGTACGCATAAAGACCATTTCGGAAAACACACAGGGGCGAGGCCACCATTGGGGTATTCTCCCTCACACCAAGGGTCACCGCCAGACTGTGCCAAAGTTCACTACAGGCAAGAGGCTAGTCAAATCTCACTGCCTATAGCGGTGCTTCTAGGCAAGAGAGAGAGAAGACCTCAATGGTGGTATCACCCCTGTGTTTTAATTATCTGTATGTAATTTCCAAAATGGTCCACTCACTTACAAATGTACACCGATTACACTGAGTTATCGGTCCTTCAGGCGCTAGCGAGTGTCAGGCCACAACCGTAATCATTCATGTACACGAATGTTTTATAGTTTTAGGTTATTAATGTTGGCGGCAAGTCCGGAGAGTCATGTACCGTTCACTAATGTGAAAAGGTCTCGAACTATATGATAATATTGGCTGAGTGTGTTGCGACGGCTCAGATGACCCATACACTGGAACCACTGGTGATCGTAAAACTGTATATATTGGGAATATGAAGGAATGGGGGGGGGAGTTACATCAAAAGCGCATACATTAAAATAAAATAATAAATTTTTTGTTGCTACAGAGTGCCACCTACTCAAAGAAACCACACACGATAAACGTTGATGCTTTGTCTTATGAGGACGACATTAGTTTATAAATAAGTTTGAGCAAAATAAGTTATTTATCATAATTTCTTGAACATCAGTCTTCTCAGAAACTTACTACAGATTTAAACTTTTTTGCTGCAAACTTCAAAATTTGTCAAGCCAGCCTTAATTAAAACTATGACCGTCAATGTGCTTTCAAGTTAGTAATCATCGACACGAAATCCCTTCAAAATAATTAATTTCATGATAAAATGTTTTCGGAAAATGTAATTGTTCTTGAAAAAGCGTAGATATGTAATTTTTTCAATTAATTTAGAGGGAATGGATCGATTAACAGTAAAATCAGTTGATTGAATTTAATACTGATTAAGGATTAAATGGATAAAAATAACTAAAACAATTGCAATATCTGAAACTTCAGTCAAATGATAAACCTCACACATATCGTTTGTTTTTTCGGCCTTGGTCCAAACCAAGACGTTTTTTTATAATATCTGTCACTTCAGTCTTAATGTAATTAAAATTTGAATAATTTTATTTTTGCTTTACCGTCAAACATTTGGGGTTGATCTATTTCTAATTGCTTAAAGAAGTACTTAATTATCGTTAATTACATTTAACTTATATCCAATAACATTGATTTTGATATCCATATAATGTTGTACCATAAGTCTATTATGGGGACCTTACATAATAGACTTATGGTTGTACATTATTTATGAAAGAAGTTTAAAAACGACGGTATTTGAAATATGGAAGAAAAATATTTGTTTCGTAACACTGTATACACATACAGTATTGTCGAGATCAGACCAACAGCATTGAATGTTGCCAGATTAAATTGTTGCTGGTGATTTTACGAACTATGTTAATGATATATTAAAATTTAAATGGAAAAGTTACATTTTGACACATTCCTAACCCTAAAATTTTGTATTTGGAGCCTATTAAATGCATTATAGTGATAATGTAATTAATTTTAGTGTTAAATAGGAAAACGTTTAGGCTGAAAGAACTCGCGTAGTTTAATCTTATTTTCTTATTTCAGTTAAAGGTTATCTATAGTTACCCAAAAAACCTGTTGTTTTCGATTAATTTCACGTTAAATATGGTTATTAAGTTGAAATTAACGGCTTATCTTCTTTTATTAGTGTTATTGCAGTTTATTATACGAGTTTGAATAAGAAATTCTCCTAAATTGCAAACTTTAGAGGAGTGCCTGTTTGACTCTTGCGGAACAATCACTATTTTGCCCCAAACTTTTAAATATCGCGCCTTTTCAATGGCTCTCTTTTAAAAATGGGAAAAATGCTTTTAAATGACAATTTAATTAATCGTAAGAATTCAACAGGAAAATGGAGGCTGGGTGAAAGATAAGTGTAGTTTTAATTTTAATTTGTTAGTTTAATTATAAGGTATCTATGAATTTACCCAAAACATTCGTGTTTTGGGCTAATTTCACATTAATTATACTTAAGTTTAATTTAACGGCTTATCTTGTTTATCTAGCGTGGATTTCGTTTATAAAACAAGTTTCAATAAAATATTAACTTTAATTGCAATCACCCTAAAATTTTAATGTATGCGCTTCTGATGTATTTTAACGATCATTTAAATTAATTTGAAAGTGAAATAGGAAACTACTGTGGCTGTACGAAAAACTTGTGATGTTTTAATCTTAATTTGAGCGTGGTTCTCGTGAGAGTGGATTAAGCTTAAAATTTATTTGAATTTTTTACCCTAATTGCAATGTTTAGTGCAGTTTAATATTTTTTCCGCAAATTCATTTTTTAACCCAAAACTTTTGAATTTCGCGGCAATTATTGTACTTTAAAATAGTTTAAATTAACTTAAGTGTCAAATAGAAAATATTCGACTTTACCAATGGCTCGGGTAGTTTTAATCAAAATTAAAGAGTTATTTAAAAGTTATTTGAGCCTTTATCCAAAAAATGTATATTTTGGTTTAATTTCACGTTAATTATGTTTAATTAACGTAGGACTGTTTTGGCACTATACATTTAGTGTTATAAAATGAGTTTAAATGTATACTTCACCTTAATTGCAATTTTTAGTGGAGTTTTAGATTCTCATTTTACCCTAAAGTTTTGAATTTCGCGCCTATTAAGGTACTTTGGAGATAATTTAAATTAGCTTATGTGTGGGGCTTTACCAACGGCTTGGGTAGATACAATCTTAATCAAGAACATCATTTAAGAGTTATCTGAGTTTTCATCCAAAAAAATGTATATTTTAGTTTAATTTTACCTTAATTACAGTTAATTACGTTGAAATTAACTTGTCGTCAGTGCTCATTAAGCTTATAAAATGTCTTTTAAAAAATAATTCACCTTAACTCTAATGTTTAGAGGAGTTTTTGATTATTTCCAACAAATTGCGTTAAATTTTTATCATATCCTGAGCTAGGTTTGTGGTAACATAAAGATTATCTATACAATATGTTAATGAATGATGTTATTCTATAGTTTAGCTTTAATATCAGTAATTAAATCAAATACCTTTACAATTCATAGCAATTTAAACCAATAAACAAACGGCAATGTGGACTGTGGAAATAGAAAACAACGTAACCCTCCGTTTCTAACGTGGTTAGGTTGAGAGAATCTGGGTTGTAAACATGAAAATTATTTGACTAATTAAATTATATAACGACACTGTCCTCCTGGATTAACCAGCACAACTGTTTCTTATGAATTAAACAATCCACTGTTAGTAACAAGTAGTTTATAAAATGATAACGTAACATCACTGTATGACTGATTCAATAGGATCAAAATTGTTTTAACGAATAATCTGGTCCTCTACATTGGTTTAGTTTCAGGAATTATACCACACACATTGACAATAGGGACTTGGCAATTCGGGCTTAACTCCGCCCCCAGCGCCATTATGGTATGTTTTTTTAACAGAATGAAAGCTACATAAGCCCCTCCTCCTGGTATGTTTTTTAGCACTAGTGGAAGGTAGCCTGACGTTGCATGACGTAGTACTGCCAAGTCCCTATTAGTAGCATTTTAGTGAGATTAACAAATAATGAAACCGTTTATACCAGTCCTCAAATGAGAATGTTGACTTAACAGCGCTAACATTAACACCACTCTTTTAACTGCCGAAGGGAAAACAAATTGGAAATTTTGTCATCTTTCCTGTAATATTTTGAAGTCGAATTCTTCACAGGGTGAAAACACTACCGTTGATTTCTAAACCATAATAATTTGGATATATATGCCATTTTTTACTGTCATAGATACAGTATTAAGTTACAAGAAGCGTAAAACCTTGGCCCTAGGGTTGGGATTTGTAGCATGAATCGAAGCAGACTACGTATTTTGTAATTCCAAACAGAGCTGGAAATTAGCTTTCTAATAATCTTTAAAAGGTTAGACACTATAAACACTATATAACATAGAGTAACTAAAATACAACTTAAGCCTTGGCCGTAAAGAACGTCGAAAAGCTTACTTTAAATGATATAAAAACCTCTATTAACTGTAATTATTTACCTGAATTACTTTTCTAGACGAAAATTCGACCTGATAACGACGTATTTCTTATTAAGGGTGCTACAGTTAATTAGAAAATACATATAAAGGTGCTCAAGCTCGGACGAAATACAAAAGTAATTTGCTGGAGTCTACTGCTAAGAAATTAGGAAAATCAGCAAGAAAGCCAACATTTACAATTAGTCAACGTAACTTGTTAGCACCCACAAACCTAGGACCTTCTAGTTGTCAACGAGAACGAAATGAAGAAAATAGGTTTAAGCGCGCTATAAGGTTAGGCTGACATCTGACCCAAAAGTAATTTTTTGACTTACTACCTTAATTAGTTAAATTACAAAAATTAGAATTCATTAATTAAAAATCGAAACCCGTAAGTTTCCCGTTTAATAAATGCTTGTTAATTTAGAAGTATTCCGAAAACTAACTTCGCTATACTTTTTCCGTATGGCCTATGACCATTTCGTTAAAAAAACGAAAATTTTTTAATGCTTTTTCTATGGGACGCTAACCCTAAAAGGTGTGACTTTTTCTTTAACATTACGGAAGGGTGTCATGTCATATCTACAAGGGCCTACCGGCCCTGTAGAATAATTTGGTTTTATGCTGTGTATTTCCGTGAATTTTCAGGTTATCTTTGAGCTTAGTCAGCTTCACGTAACCTTCCTGAACCTATATGGCTCAATTATCTTATTATTACCTTCTGATATAACATAATTTGTAGTCTAATTTCTTCTGTTATTTCTGCAGCATGTGGATATCCACTGGTTACGAGCCTTGCGTTGTTGTTAACGTTGCTTGGGGTCATACTTTTCACTTTAAACCAGAACATGCTGAGTTCATGATATCGTCTGATTCGGTTTATGAAAGACACGGCCGCTCTACTTTTGGAATCGATGTCTTTTTGCACAACTCATACGTCATACCAAATCGAAACATAAGATCATATTTTGTCTCATTCGGCAGCATCTTTAAAATCAGTTTTCAAAAGGTACCTTCTGGCACATAACTCTATCCTTTTTCGGGCGCACTTCATTTTAAACATGTAGCCGTAAAGAGTTGAGTGATAGCCGTCAATTCAAACGAAGGAAAAGACACGCGGCCATCTTTCTCATTTGCATAGGCTCGTCTTACTTTCGAAAGAGGGTCGAATTTCAAATCCAATTTTTTTATGGACAAACAAGGTCTAACCATTTTTAAAAAGAGGAGAAGGTACGAGTCTCAACTCCTTCGGACCTTCTAAAATAGAGCTCCATGATATAACGCTTATTTGTTACGGGGGCGAACATTGGTAGTGTACCGTTGAGGAATAAAGACCACTTGTTTTCAATATGATTGTAATAGTAACCTAACTTTACGACAACCAAATTAAGGTTAAAATTCATTTTTAATACCTTTCTATAATATAAATACTCAAGTGATTTGACTTCATAACTAATTATACTATAAAGTAAAAGAAATATAATAAATATAATCAAATCGTGCTAAAGTTAAAGTATGGATTTATAATGAAAATACCCTTAAGACATATTAGATCGCAGCTCAGCCTCCCCATTGTCTACCCATTTTCTCAATGTTTGAAACACTTCAAACTTTGCCCCATGGTGGTATGTTAATATTAGGCCATGGAAAACGCAATCAGAAATGACTTTCCCAACTAAGCCAATAACCTGCATCAGCGCTGTATGTCCTGCAGTTTTAATTCTTTGTTTATGACGAACATTTTTTTTTCAATGTAGCTGGTTGTTTACGAACTTGAACCGCCATATCGTACAAACTGTTTGGATTACAGAAAACTCTACAAGAAAGAAAAGTATTTCTGGAACCTTAGCAAAGAGGTTATATCCTTAAGCCTCTTGAAGAAAATTTCTTTTATTTTTATTTGTATCTTTACTGTAATTTATAGACGTGTTACTATAATTGCTTATGGATGAAACTGAACTATGAATGTGGTTGTATACCTTCACCCATTGCCTTCATAGACGGATATTATGCTTGTAACGAAACGGAGAAAGGCAAGTATTGTAAGAATCAAATGTGTCGTACGAACTAAGATGATCATCAGGGCCTAGAAATAAACCCACCTCTACACTGTAAAAAATAATGGTGCATTCCTACACCATATATGCTGTCTTTTTCGGTGCCAAAAATGACACCATTTATGGTGTACTTCAATACCATTTTTTTGATAAATTCACTCCATTTACAAATATTATTTGCAAGTTTTAAGGAAATATTAGGCATATATGCACCATTTATAATGCTTTTTAACATCTTTCTCTGGAAATCTGTTGGACTCTAATATTACTACTTAGATTAATGGTCTTAAACGTAGGCAAAATTAGGCCACGTGTGTCACATAACTATACCAAATGAAAAGAAAAAGGTGTTAAATATTTTTTCTATAGTTAGCACCACATTTAAGGTGTGAAAAAAACTCATTACTACACCATTTCAAGTCCCTATTTACTCCATGTCAAAGCCCTATTTACTCCATGACAAAGCCCTTTTACTCCATTTCAAAGCCCTATTTACTCCATTTCAAAGCCCTATTTACTCCATTTCAAAGCCCTATTTACTCCATTTCAAAGCCCTATTTACTCCATTTCAAAGCCCTATATACTCCATTTCAAAGCCCTATTTAGTCCATTTCAAAGCCCTATTTACTCCATTTCAAAGCCCTATTTACTCCATTTCAAAGCCCTATTTACTCCATTTCAAAGCCATATTTACTCCATTTCAAAGCCATATTTACTCCATTTCAAAGCCCTATTTACTCCATTTCAAAGCCCTATTTACTCCATTTCAAAGCTATATTAATTTGCTAAATTTCAACGTGCCATTTCAAACCCCTATTTACTCCATTTCAAACCCCTATTTACTTCATTTGAAACCCCTATTAACTCCATTTGAAACCCCTATTTACTCCATTTGAAACCCCTACTTATTCCATTTCAAACCCCCTATTTATTCCATTTCAAGTCCCCATTTAAGCTATTTCAAGCCCCTGTTCACCCCATTTCAAGTTGATTTAACTACGGTAACTAACAGAGTATTCTGCTGAAAAACCCCGCAATTTGGCGGATTTTGGATTCGTTATATTACGATTAAAAGTTCCCTATGGAAATATAGTAATTCTCGGGAACACGAAGATACCCGCGTTAATCTGATTATCTAATGAAGATTGAGTGGTTAGGTAAAATGAGCAATAATTCCTTTGTTTTTTTTTAATATTAAGCAAAATTTAGAAGAACTAAATATTTTCAATTAGGAGAAATTTACCTTGATAAAGCGATTCACAAATTGTTATTTTTAAGTTATTAAGTTTGAACATAGAATGAGTACCCAAAATCAATTTTCTAACATAATAAGGGGTTTGCAATGGTGCAAGTTTTTTAAAAAAATTAGCTCCATTTTCATATTATTTTAACACCATTTAATGGTGTAATCGAAGGTGTTATTTTAATCCATTTAGGTATAATTTGAGCACCTTTTATCGAACGATGTTTTTTGAGACCTTTTTTGTACCATTCATTTTCGCAAATGGTGTTAATAAAATTTCGCACTATTTTCATACCATTTCAACACCTTATCAAGGTGTACAAATAGTGCAGAATAAATTTTACACCACTACAACACCATTTAGGTACCATAATTTAGAGTGCATAGCTCCACATTATTTCACCATCTTTTATATGGGCCTTGCGAAGGTGTTATTTTATATCAATTGCGCACCTTTTCGAGGATGTTTTTTCAGCCCTTTTTTACACCTTCTATTTAAGCGAATGGTGTTCAAAACATAACTTCATTATCAACACCTTTTATATGACCCTTACGAAGGTGTTATTTTATATCAATTTCGCACCTTTTCGAAGATGAGGTTTTTTCTGCCCTTTTTTACACCTTCTATTTAGGCGAATGGTGTTCAAAACATAACTCCATTTTCAACACCTTTTATATGAGCCTTGCGAAGGTGTTATTTTATATCAATTGCGCACGTTTTCGAGGATTAGGTTTTATTCAGCCCTGTTTTACACCTTCTATTTAAGCGAATGGTGTTCCAAACATAACTCTGTTTTAGCATTATTTCAACACCTTTATATGGGTCTTGCGAAGGTGTTATTTTATATCGTTTCGGTATCATTTGTGCGTCTTTTTATGAATGAGGCTTTTTCAACCCATTTTTACACCGTTTATTTAAGCGAATGTCGTTTAAATATTTCGCACTAATTCTAGGCCATTTGAGCACCATTTAATGGGGTATTCGATAGGGTTATTTATATAAATAAGGTAACATTTGCAAACCTTTTAAAGAATTATGTTCTATAAACCCATTTCTACACCATTGGTTTAAGCTAATGGTGTTTTTAGAATTTCGCACTATTTTCGTACTATTTCAGCACCTTGTCAAGGTGTACAAATAGTGCTCATTGTTTTAACACCATTATGGCGCTATTTAGACACCACAATTTTTTACAGTGTACGGATTAGCTTCTATGGAGTAGCTCACGTTTGCTCCTATTTCGTGACTATGTATATTTATGGAAATTATCGGAAGTTTTATGCTTTTTTTAAAAATGGAATATTGCAAAATTTAATCATTTGATCAATATTTTAGTATAATTAAAAATTAATAAAAAATAACAAAAAGTGAAGGACTAAATGGGATCAAAGTCTTCCTACGGGCTCGGCATGAAGTTTATGGAGTGAGGCTTGGCTTTCTCCCTCTCGTTCTTGCGTTACCCTGGGCAGGAATTTTTTTAGCCAAGGCAACGTCAATCATACTTCGCCTATGTTTTCCATAGTGCCTCACTTTTTGTTATACCTATTTATTTTTGATAAAATGGATGATTGAATTTATAAAATGAATATCAACTTTATGGTTTAACAAATACTTAAATATCATTAGTTCATAACGTTCTCTAATTACATTATGGGAAAGTGTAGGTTCTAATCTACAGTATCTAATTGCAAGATTTTTACGCTGATTTACTGTACAAAATAACTAAACCATTCAACATCTGGCCAATGCAGACTTAAGGTTTACGAATCAGCACTTACATTTTCAGGAAAATGTAGTAGTCGAATCAGTTTGGATCAAGAAATGGCTCAATGCAAGCAGAAATGTCCGAATGCGTGCAGGTAAGTAAAAAGCTACTTTGCCCATGAAACATATTTATCAAGCCTTTTTTTATTAAATTAAAATGTTACGTGTAGTTTTGCATGTTTTAAACCTAGTTGACTTTTTAATCTGTATGAATTAATTGAAAATCATCTATCATTTCAGAGTGGAATACTACGATTATGTGGTACTACACGCATCCACGAACAGGTGTGTTATTATTAATAATAATTTACTATTGCTACGAGATATTTATAATCAAAGGAAATATTTCAATTTTCTTTTTTTAGAGAATTGGGAACGAGACTCGAAATATACGAAGAGCTTCGAAGTCATACCATGATAGTTTTCAACCACAAACCACAAATGAAGGTTAGTTATTTATATCAAAATCGTGGTGTTTCTTTATACAACTTAGCTAGTGAATTAGGAGAACCATTATCATAGCATGAAAGCTGCATCTCTAAAGGGACCGGAAAATGGCCGACTTCCTCTGCACAAACCGAGTCTTCTCTATCATAGCATCAGGGGAAAAGATGGGAGCTGTGAATAGACAAATACAAATATTCGCTTTCTAGTTGCTTTTACCGCAATACACACCGTTCCGAGAGGCTCAGAGTCAAAATTGTGGTCCATCATGATTGGTCAGAATTTCGGGCAACCTAGAGCATATTATGCTAATAACTCTATGTGTAGTTGACCGTCAAAAAACGTGCTGCCAGATGTTTTACAATGTTTTCTGAACATGAAGCAAAAAAGGGTTTGAGTATTATTCTGGATAAAGCAGACTGGTCACGACTCTACTCGTACTATTATATTATACTCGTAAGTCTTGTAGAGCTGTAGGTTGGTGTGTCCGAGGCTTAGCCTTTTTTGTGTTTTTAAATATTAATATGGATTCACAAAAGAGGCTTAATTTAACTTTTATATTAGTCATATGTAAAATCTTGGAAACTGATAAATAACAGCTTAGAGCCAAATTCATGAAAACGCAATTTTTGCGTCAGACGCAAAATTTAATACAGTCAAAGGTAGCGCCCTAATCGTAACTTTTTTCACCTGACGCAACTTGGTATTCATGATAAAAAATCGACGCAAAATGCGTTAATCACGTGTTCTTTTGTAACGCAACTTTTGCGCTTCGTTTTTATCGATCGCAAGTAGCAAAACGCGGGAAAATACTTCAAAACGCGCGCGAATTTCAATTTCAAAAACAAAAATGGAGTTTCTGGAGTTACTCGCAGTTGCCGAACGAAGAGATCTGCGGCGTCAGAGAATTTTTAGGGATAGAACCAATGCGTTTGAGTTTCCCGAACATGTGTTTAGAGACTATTATAGGCTTCCAAGAACAAATGTTTTCGAGCTTTGTGATCTTTCAAGACCAGTTTTAGAGCATCCCACTAGAAGAAGCTATTCACTGGCTGTTGAAACGCAGGCAAGTTATGTGCGATAAATAAAATGCACGCTATTTATAGGCTATATCAAAAGTACTATAATAAACCTCCCTTCGAGGTTTATTATAGTACTCTTGGCTATATGTAATGAATTTTAAATATTCGTTTAGGTTCTGATAGGATTGTCATTCATGGCAAGTGGTAGTTTTCAGGGTGTAGTTGGTCGAGATTTGCATCACAAAGTATCACAACCAACTGTATCGCGGGTTATTTCACGTTTCCTCAATGCCATGCTCGAATTAACTCCTCGATACATAAAGTTCCCCACAACCGAAGAGTTGAAACAAAAGTGTAAAATGGAATTCTTTAAGAAAAGAGGAATACGAGGTGTGGTTGGAGTAGTGGATGGCACACATATTTATATCCAAAAGCCAAGTAGAGAGGACGCCCATGTTTATCGCAATAGAAAAGGACGAAACTCCGTGAACGTACAAATAGTAAGATAAAAAATAAAACCGTAATCCGAATTTATGAACGTCGTAACAACCTTATCTAGATACGCAATAACAGCCTTATGGTTTTGGACGTGGTAGCGATGTGGCCAGGATCATCCCACGATTCCATGATTTTTAGAAACTCGGGCGTTCGAAATGCCTTACATTCTGGTCAGATAACGGACTGTCGTATATTGGGTGACAGTGGCTATCCTCTAGAGCCCTGGTTACTGATACCCTACAGAGACCCACAAACTCCAGAACAAGAGCACTACAACAAGATTTTCAAAAGAGCTCGAGGAGCTGTGGAAAGGTGCATTAGAGTCATAAAAAGCCGCTTCCGAGCTCTGGATGATTCTTCAGGCTACCTGATTTACGAGCCCGAAAAGGTTGTCAAAATGGTAACAGTTGGTTGTATCTTGCACAACATAGTAACACAGGCAACGCTAGAGGCAAAAGCACAGGACAGCAATGATTCGGATTCGACTAGTTCCAGTTCGTCAAGCTCCGAAAATGAGTCAAGTGACAACGATGATAGCAATAGGGGTGCTCAAAATCCAAGTGTTGATGCAGAAGTTCGACTACTGGAAAGAGGTTCACGCATCAGACATGAATTAACCATAAACTTGTTTAGAACTAGAAGAAACCCTATTCAGCGTGAGCGTAGGCGAAATCCATGATCATGAATGTTTAAAATCTCTTCACTCATCCATATAAATATGAAGGTGTGCGAAAAAGCAACGTAATATTAATTTTTAAGTAGGATTGATGGTAATGAATTGAGCAAGCACGGTTAATAAACAACTTTAATATTAGCGCTTAGATACATCAGTTTTAATAAAGGGGAAAATATTGTCGTTAATCTAGTTATACATGTACTTAGGTGTTTTTAATGCCTATTCGTTTGCAAATGTTAGAGTGATGTTAGAGGCCTTTGCTTGCATTTCCAGTTCAAATTTTTTCAAGTTGACAAGCGAAGCCAAATGCCCCGATATTATTTTTAATGTGTTGTTAATTTGAACTGATGCAGTATATCCCTGAATAACTGTATTATCAAGTTTTTCTAAAGATTTTGCAATTTGATCAAGTTTAGTTTCAGTTATTTCTAAAATCTGTTTCACATTATCCACGTTCCCTTTTTGATTTTCAAGTACTTTTTTTACAACTGATGGCGCAAGATAAGGCCTCCTTTTGTATGCCTTCTGGAGATGGGCATTTTGAGGTACTATTTATTTCTGAAGTAGCCCTAGGGGAAACGTGGTTAATGGGAGATGAGCCCTGAGAGTTTGAGGAAATGGAATCATAGGTTGGGACTTCTCTGTCGTTTGTTCGTGGCGGTGTCATTGGCGAAGGTGGTTCATACACAGAGGAAGTTGGAATATTTGTGGGAAAATCGGGGAGAGAGCCCCATTTTGTGGAGGAAGTGAGTTGGAAGTTGTAGGAAGGGAGTAATTTCTTGGAGAAACTGAATCCTGATCTGCATACCCTGTTAAATCTGAATGTTCATTTCTTGGGGTATAAATGCTCTTAGGAGAAGTATTTTCAAAATCCTCAATATTTTCTAGAGACGTTTCATTTAGCGAGTGTGAGTAACTGGAATGGCCAGGCTGACTATAAGGAGAACTGATTCTGTGTTTTCGAAATGTTATGGGTTTTGGGGATTTTGGTTTACTTTGCTGAATATGTTTGTTAACAAATGGATGTGTGCTGTGGACAAGTCGTTTTCCCTGCAATCTATCTGCAGGCATAGTGTTCACGTGTTTATTATATGGATTGCTTCTTGACGTAGTGGTGTTTGATCCTTTAGCTCGAGTGGCATCTATTTGAGCTTGTTCTGGTTGCTATGAGAGTTATATTTAAAAATGGGTAAAAATATTCGTATAATATGATAAATGAATATGAATTACAGTTATCGGGAATTATTGACATACCTTTTTCTTAGAACGCACAGGGTTCACCATTGGAACAGTAGCCCTTGCTAATGAAGCAGAAGCAGACTGAAAGGGGGAGGGATGAAGATGTTATATTTGTTGATCACTAGTAAATGTTGGTGCACTTTGCTTTTAAGTATTTACCTCTTTCGAAGAGGAGAGGGTTTGAGGAGGCCGAGATGGCAGAAATTGATTATATTCAGTTTGACCGCCAGTTTGAAAAACGTCGACCCCCTTCAATCCATAAACACTACTTTCTCCCAGTAGCGACAATACGAAATTATCAATATCATTTAAGGCTTTCCTTTATATTCGTCACCACCTCCAGTTTTAGATCTTTCTTTTCCGTGCTTTTGAAGTTTCTCCTTCGTACGACATTTCAAATCCGCCCATTTCTTCTTAGCGTTTTTTCCCGTTCTCTCCACACCTACTCCCTCCGCTGATATTATATTGGCGACTTCATCCCAAGCTTTAGAATCTGCTTCGTCGATTGATATTTACCATTTGGAGTTATTTCTCCCTTTATTAACTCTGGACGACTCTTCAAACATGTTATTAATAATTCAATTTTTCTTTCCTTCCAATTTGCTTGCCTTTCTTTTAAAGAAACTTCGACCGACGCCATTCTCGTTTTTGAAAAGTAGGCTTAACTTAAAAAGGCGCGCTTGCTTTTAATTGGTCGAAATGAAGCTGCGCAGTTTGGGTTACATAAATAGTTGCGAAACGCAACTTTCTCTGCGTGAATACGAACCAAACGCAAATTGTTTTTCAGACGCAAAATTTGCGCAACTTATCGCAACTTGCGATCGCTTTCATGAATTTGGCTCTTAAATAACAAGATAAAAGGCGCTAAGCCTTACTGCGTTGTCGTCTGATTAGAGTCCTTGTTGCTACAAGGACTCTAATCAGACGACAACTAAAAATAAAAACTTACATCACGTATTTCAAGTAGAGTCGAGAATAATATTTATTGCTCCGAACTGACTTCAAACTCCAAAAACCAGTAATACTGAGGGAAAAACCTCTAACAGGCGAATTTTTCTATTGCTCTATTCGGGTATAGGCCTAGTCAAGGTCATTGTGTCTTTCGTGATTCTTCAAGACCAAACTACCTTGGTATTCTCGGTTTTTTGTTTATTATTTTTTTATACAGAAAACGTGTTAGAGATAGGGATGTACGCCTTTTCCGATCCCTTTAGAGATCCAACATTCATGCTCATATGTTCCATAGACCGGTGACTATGGTCAGTCAACTATACTCAACATTAATGACTCCCTATTTTCCGCTAAGTCTCCCACATCAATTTAAGAAAAAATAGTGAAAAAAGAGGCGGTAAAAATAGGGTAAAATAACGACCAAATCATTTTAAATAGGAACCATATAGAGTCCAGTTCAAAAAGAAAATGAGCTCTTTATTTGTACTGAAGTATTACAAAAAGTATTTAAGCTTTATTTATCACACTAAATATAGTATTAAAAAAGGTTATGTGGCTATATTATCTAACACTTTTCACTTTTTGAAAAACATAAGTCTGACACAATAAGTGCTCTTGTTTAGATTTTCTACAAAAGAAGGAATGATGTCAGATTTGGCATTAGCCGACTTCTATTTCTCTACATGGACTGAACAAAATAACCAACATTGAATGCAAACGATCTTATACTATAGCCCCTTCCTGTTAACGTTGTTTTTGGGAAAAATAATGAGGCTTCATTGAAGTTAATTAAATAGTTTAATGGTTTAAGTAAATAAAGTAATAGTCGTTACATTATATCGTCGCCGTTTCCTACCTCTCGTACCAACGTCTCGGGAAAAAGTATCTTGCCTCTCTATCGGTAAAGCTCGCCTAATCTCCATATCGTGTATCGATCTCGTGTTACCTAGGGTACTCGCGCCATCTAGGGGAAAATATGGAGGTGGCTATGGGCGCCGTTAACATTCGGCTATCCAGAAAAATTAGGCTCCTGACTAACGTAGGGGGGGGGACGTTGTTACGAGAAATCGGTAGTAATATCCATAAACAAAAGAAATCATACAAAATTAACGTGGATAATACTGAAACATGGGTTTTAGGAACCTTTAAAAATTGTACTTTAAACGTGGTTTTAGGAACCTTAAAATTGTACTTTAAACGTGGTTTTAGGAACCTTAAAAAACTTGTACTTTAGAGCGTTTTGCAAATCATTTTACGTTAGTTCATAGTCCTTTAAGTGGGCAGGCATCTGTCGACGTCGGGAACTGGTACGGTTCTGGGTTTCGGTGATATCGTCCGCTTCCGTGGCTGAGGAGGAGGGTTCCATTGGCTTCGGGAGATTATGTTTTGGCGGGTCGTCGCGAACATCTTTCTCTGGGGCCGTGGCATCGTCTCTGTCAGACTCGTCGCTTCCAGCTGCCGTCGCGTTACTGTTCGGAATATCGTCGGTTTCGTCTTCATCAGAGGACGAAGCTAAATCGTCATGACCATCAAAGATGATCCATCGTTTAAGTTTATCTGCTGGTGCGGTGCTACGGTAGAACCGCTGGCTACGTTGGATCTCCGAGAGGTCCTCGATAACGAACCTATCGTAAGGGAGTTTCTGAGCGATGACGTGGTCCCTTATATTTCGCGTTAGTTTTGGTGTGTTGTCCCGTTGCTGTCGGATCTCTTTCAACCACTACCATGTCGCCTACTTCATACGTGGGAGCCTTTGCTCTTTTAGCATTGTACCGCTGGCGTTGTCGTGCTTGGTCTACCTTCATGTGCTCTAGGGCTTGGTCCCTCTTCCGTGGAGCGTTTCATCAACTGGCTGATCTAGTGCGTCGATCAGTGCGTGTCCCCTTGGGTGTCGTGACGGGAAGTTGAAGAGAACGGAGAATGGGGAACATTTCGTAGCTCTATGCATCGTATTATTGACGCCCCACTGGATTTGCGTGAGATGGGCGTCCCAATCCTTCTCATCAGCACGAGTGCATGAACTCGCTATGGCTGGCATTATGGTCCTGTTATATTGTTCGACTTGGCCATTCCCCCGGGGAGTGGCTGTTGCGTTTTTGACGTGGACGATATTGGTCTCCTTGCAGAAGGTCTCGAAGATTCTGCTCGTGTAACAGTGCCTTGGTCTGTTATAATTCGTCTGGGAGCTCCAAAAATTCCGATGACGTCGTCCAATACCTTTCGTGTTGGTCCGGCTCCCGTATTTCGTACCGGACGCAGGATGGTGAATTTCGTAAAAGCGTCGACGATGACGATGAGATACGCGTTCCCTTTGGTACTGGTTACAAATGGGCCTAAATGGTCAACATGTAAGGTGTCCATGGGCTTCCCTATTTTGTCGATTGGGTGTAGAAGGCCTGGTTTCTTGCCTCCTGGAGTCGTGTGGTAAAGGCACTCCAGACAGGACGTGATATACCGTCGGACGTATCGTTTCATTCGTGGAAACCAAAATCTTTCTTGTAGTTTCGCATACGTCTTGTCAAGGCCAAGTGACCGATGTCGTCGTGGTTTCGTTTCACTATTTGCCAACGGGCCTTGTCTGGTACCACCCAGAGCAATGCTGCAGTTGCAGTATCGTCGTGGTACGCGAGTCGGTAGAGTCGCCCGTCCTTCATCGTGAAGTCCTTTGGGTCTGAATTTCGTTTTTCGCTAGGTTAGTTTTCTTCGAGACCTGACGAATTATTTCCTGTATCTTCGGATCTGTTTCTGGGCTGTTACTAACCAGTCTTCAACCGTGAGTGACATGTGGCAAATTTGAAGTCCGCTAACTATGTCGACATCTTCGGGTTCGCCAAATGGGGCGCGCTAAGTGCGTCGACGTGCATCATGGACGTACCAGGGCGGTGAATGATATCGTAATGAAAGTCTTCAAGTTTCAACACCATCGTCCTATTCGTGGACGATATTTTTCTTGGCAAACGT